>OY978222.1:29849637-30124866 GCA_963854785.1 Vaccinium vitis-idaea
TTGAGTAACGGATATCGAGAGTACCGTTCATTGTGTAACGGGAATCGGATACCGTACTCATGAGTTTTTTTTCAAGCACAAGAAAATGTTAAAAAATGCATTGATACACATGTTCTAAGTTCTAACCTTATTGATGACAAAATTTAATATCACTTAGAGATTTTTAGAAGTAGTTTTCATCGGGGATGGAACTCACTATTTAATAAAATAGGGTTTGTAATAGGATATAAGAAAGGAAATACTAAAATCAATTGTTACATGATGAAAATACCATAACAATTGCACAATTACACAAACATACTACGACGACACAAAAGTATTACCATTACCACACTAATTACTAGCATTCTAGTAAAGTAATATGTTGATAATATTGCATTACTATCCAACCACTATTCATTTTATTTCTATCATCATAAAGATACAACAGATGCACTGTACAAGAACATGGAGGGTCTGAAAAGGGAAATTTTTTGGAGAAAAGCTGTTTCTGAGGAATCTGTAGGTGTAAAGGTCTATAACAGCCGTTACGGACCGATACGTGAATCGTGATACGTAACAGGCTTATCGGTCGATACAGTTGTGATTTTTTTTACCACCATTATTATTAACCCGTAACCAAAACGGTCACCCTAAAACTCGTTACGTAATGTCAGCTTTTTAAAACCCTGGTCACTAAGCAAAACTAGATATGTATGACCAATTTAGTTGATTAAACAAGAACATGGTACATTAAATCACAATGGCTTTATAAACTACCATAAAACTTGCTTATCAGCTGATAATGGACGCTCAGTTACCTTCCGGAGAAACGAAGATCAACTGACTTCAAACTTACTGTGCGTTGGACATTTTCAAGTAAATCAGGACCCTTCTCACACAAGATTTACGTTTATTTTTCTTTTTTGGACCTTCAACTAAGCATTACTTGATTCGGATCTCTGCTTTGCAAAGAATACTAGTTTGGACCTTGTGTGTGGCCGTAAAATGGTAGATAGTGAATGAACAGTAATTCCTTTAACAACAAGTAGGGGCGGACCCAACGGGATGCAAGGGGTGCCCGGGCCCCTGCACAACCTCAAATATTCTCACTAAATATACTCGTTTCACCTTAATTTGGAAAAGTACTATAGAATCGGCCTCTGCAAGTTCTTTGAATGAAAAAATAAATTCATAAAGTTCCTGCATAGCTGTGATAAAATCCCCTAAAATTTCAACTTTTCAACTATTTTTTGTCATGGATATGAAATTAAATTACAGATACGTAGCCTTCTCAAAAGTAGCAAGTAGCAATATATATTATGGACCATAGGGGTGTGGGCTTGTCCCAAGGGGTTCCATCGATTGGCTTCTTACCAATCTTTGGATTGGGTCTCGGATTAAACAATTTTTTGCTCTTGGAGCACTTTGTTGTTTTTTCCTTTGCTCCTATTAGTCTTGTAACAATTTCAAGATTAATGATTTTTCTTTGCTTTTCAAAAAAAAAAAAACTTTGGAATGCATTTCTTGTTACTAATGTAGATGTGCATGCAGTTTGGGACCCACTAAGTATGAATTTTGCGTCCACCACCCAGGGTCGGCTAGGGGGTAAGCCCGCGGGCTCGGGCAACCCCGGCATGGGGCAACAAAAAAAAAATGTAATAAAAAAATTATCTACCCAACAAATACAAAAATTAGGGGCATGTTCCATAAAAAAAAAAATTTAATTTAATTTGAACCGAAAAAAAAATAGTAATATGTATAGTTTTTTTTTTTTTCACCCTCTTTCAAAAATTACAGCTCTTGAAGAAATTATGAGGGCAAATAGACAAAGTTAATCAAACTAGCAAAATTCTTCAACGAGAGGAGATCGATATATTGATGATGCAATTACAAGGATAAATGAGTTGATTTTATTCTTTCAAGAGCTTAGAGGAAATGGTTTTGAAGACTTGATGAAGGAAGCCAAAGAACTTGCCCATGAAGTTGGTATTGAACTGGTATTTGCAAAGAAAAGAGTTGGTAAAAAAAAAAAAGCAATTTGATGAGGATGTGGAAGATGATGCCAATGGAAGTCCATCACCGGAAGATCGTTTTAGAGTTACTTATTTCCTCCACATCATAGATCAAGCTCTTACATCACTTAAGGATCGGTTTGAGCAATTTGAACTTTAAGGATTTTTGCTTGACGCGAAAGTCAATAGTGTTAGTGAAGAGCAATTGATGAAACATTGCACTAAACTAGAGAGTTTCTTGGAATACAAACAACATTGTGATATTCATGGGAAGAGTTATTCCAAGAACTTAGACATTTGAAAACAATATTGCCAAGAGAAGTAACAAAATCGATCGACATCCTTGATTTTATAAGGTCTTATTGGAAAGATGGCGGCTTCCAAATGGTTTGGGTTGCTTATCGAATTTTGTTGACTATTCCGGTCACAGTTGCTTCGGCGGAGAGAAGCTTTTCGAAGTTGAAATTGATAAAACCTTCGGAATACCATGTCACAAGAGAGGTTAAGTGGATTGGCTATGATTTCAATCGAAACTGAATAATTGGATAAGTTAAATTACGATGGTTTAATTGAAGACTAGCGTTGTACCCATGCTATGCACGGGTGAGTTCAACATGCACGCCCAATACACGTACCTGGCATAATAGCTAGAATGAGGATCAAAATCACAGACGCAAAATATATCTAGAATAAGATAATGGTAGCATGTGAACATCAAACGCAATTTATGGTATCCTGGTGGTAATATTAGTTAGTAAATAAATGGAGGCAAAAATGTGAGCAATAATTTAAAAAAGGAATTCAAACTATACAATAACAACTAAAGCAACAACTTTTGTTCCGGCAATGACAAATTCTAAAAAGGAGTTATGATGATAGTCTCATACTCATAGAGCATTATGAACACCTAAAGAACAATGGTATATTTACATAATGGATATCGATAAGCTCCAAATACAGTAGGGTTATGGTTCATCAAATTCCAGTCTTCGCTTCACTCCCTGCGAAAGCAAGATGATAAAATAATTAATCGTTTTGTTGGTGGAGTAATAAATTGAACTAAAAATAATTGAATTGGTATGTATGAATAGTTTTTTTTTATTTAAAAAATATCTCTATTATTACCTTTCGCTGATGTTTTTCCTGCTTCTCCCCTTGATGCTTTAATTGTTTCTCCACTTCTTCTAAAGCTTGGTACTCAAATGGAGCGGAGCCTAGCTTGGTAGTAAAAAGCCATGAACGAATCCTCATAACAAAGCCGAATTTGATGCCAAAAATGGAGCCGGACTTGGTACTACAAAGTTTGCAATGGATCATATGGATGATTACCATGGAGAGGCAGATCATGAACTCATCAATCAGGAAGAAATGTAGGAGGAATATGAGCATGAGAGTATAAAGAATTCACTTTTCTCAAATGTCTCACTTAAGTTGTTCTCTCCCTCAAACTGTTCTTGTTCTTCTTTTCTGAATCTTACGAAAATTCTCTCCAAAGTTCCCTCTTATTGGTGCAGTTATATAGACAGAGGAAGGGGCAGTTTGTTGCCCAAATTTGGAACTTAGATCATGGAGAGAGAGAGAGAGAGAACTTCCCCATTATGCATGTGGTTGGTTTTCATTCATAAATTGCCCTGTGCAAAGTTGCACGTGTCCCCGTGGCAGTTTGGTGAGTTATAATCTTTAAATATACTATAGCAATGTAGTTGGGGCTTTCAAAAGTTTCTAAACCCCAATCCCTCAGTTCTCAGATTTTTCAATTATTTTTTCCTCACAAAATACACATCCCCACTTCCTAAAATCACTCCCTAAGAGAACCCCACACACGTCCCCCTTCTTTTCCCTTCTCCCCATACCCACGTAAGCCCCTCCCATACTGACTCTCCCATTTTATTCGGAGAACGTGGGAATGGCAGTACATAAACTTGAGGAATACTATTCAGATCATGTCGTGATGGAGTATTGCCATCGGACCTTTACGTGAGGTAATGAACCTACATCCTTGGCAATCAGTTGGGTCACCTTTTGATTAGGCAGGGTATATGAGAAATAATGGAGACCCTTCCATTTTCTTGGATCTTATGCTTTGAAAGCTGAGGATGTAAAAATTACAACCTAGTGTAGACACGTAAAATTTCTAGCCTATCTCAACCTGCCACGTGTTGCTAGGGCACATAAATTGGCTAATTAAATGTTGCCAAGTGTCACAAGTCAAAGTCAAAGTTTTACGGACGAGCCAATTAAATGATGCCAAGTGTCCATAGGTCAAAAACTAAGCACGATAAATGGCGAATCAAATGATGCCACGTGTTTACAAGTCAAAAGTCAGAGATACGTGTGAGGACAATTAAATGGAGCCACGTGTCAAAATGATGTAGTTATTAATTTATCAAGTCTGACCAATCAAATTGTGCCACTTGGTGAAATAAATTATATATCTCTTCATATATAATTATCTTTCTTAAAATAAATAAGAAGAAAGATATTTATTAAGTTTTAATTATTTTCCTTTAAATCAAATAAGGAAATAATTAGAGAGAAAAGTATGGAAAGAATTGCAGTCTTGCCATAACTCTCCATCTTACATCCCTATAAATAGAGGTTCTCTCTCTCATGTTTTTGGGGGAATCAAGACATTGAAGCTTCAACAGCTCTGAAGATCAAGCTTCAAAGCCCTTCAGAATTTCTTCAAGTCTTCAAGCATCCAAGCTCCAGAGCTCTGAAGATTAAGCCTCAAAACCCTTCAGAATTCTTCAAGTCTACATCAATAAGACGGTTCTTCGATCAAAGCCACAAAGCTCCGAAGAACATTCAGACATTCAAGCTCCAAGCTCTGAAGATCAAAGTTCCAAAGCCCTTCAGATTCCTTGAAGTCATCAACACATTCAAGATTCCATCAGCTGTCAGAGCTCTGAAGATTCAAGCCTTTAAAGCCCTTCAGAACTCTTCAAGTCTACATCAAGCGAGACGGTTCTTCAAATCAAAGTCTCAAAGGTCCGAAGAACATTCAAGCTTTCATCAGCTCTGAAGATCAAGCTTCAAAGCCCTTTAGAATCCTTTCAGTCCACATCAAGCAAGACGCCTCTTCAGATCAAAGGTTCAAAACTCTGAAGAACGCTCAAGCCAAATCCACAAGTCATCAATCTACTTCTACCAAATTGAAGAAGATATCAAATTCCAATTTGAGACCAAGCTCCAAAGCCCTCAAATCAACATCTGCAAATCTGCCTCTCCTTCAACCAAATTGAAGAAGATCTCAAAGACCGATTTGAGAAAAAGCTCCACAGCCCTCAAGTCAATGGTCACAAATTCATCATCTTTTTCTAACAAAATTGAAGAAGATCAAGCAATTCAACTTGAGAAGAAGCTTTAAAGCCCTCAAGTCGATATCCGTCAAATTCGCCGTCATCTTCACAAAGACAAAGAAGATCTTGTCGTTCAAATCGAGAACAAGCATCAAGCCCTCGGATCAAGTTCTTAAAGAGAAGAATCAGAGGATTATTTTCTTTCATTAGAATTGTTGCAGAAATTGTAAACCCTAATTTTTTCAATCAATAAAATTGACTTTTTGGTCAGCATCTTTTCGTCTTTTTCGCAGACTCGAAATTTGTGTGATACACCTAGCATCTCAAGTGCTTTCTTTATTTTTTGATTTTATGCTTTTACGTTACGTACGCTAGGTTTTTTTACTATGAATTGCAACTGTGTGGTGGTGGATTTTATATGAAGTTTCTCATTTCCACATTTCCACTAGAGCACGTGAAACTATCAATCAACTCTTGAATTTTATGCAAAATTTGATGAAGAGAAAACTCATATGTTTTTGTTTTGATTTTAACACAGGTGCTTAAAGGAATATGATCACAGTGAATCCAAAAATGCATGTTGTACAAGCGGCGAAGAATTTATATGCATAAGCATGATGCCTCGACTTTGATAAATGTTGCAAGTAAATTGCTTTCTGATCGAAAAACAAAACTACAGCATCAGAATACCCATGGATCATATGTCATGTTGTGCCCAAAGGCACGGGCATTTCACTAGAGATCACTATAGGCACGGGCATTTCACATCATATATATTATATATTATGTATGTATCATTAGGGTCCACATGCTACCTATTGTGGCATGTACAGACATTGTGTGTGTAAATGAATCTCGTCTGTGCATAGCACTAGTCTTCTTTAAATATACTATAGCAATGTACTTGGGGCTTTCAAAAGGCTCCAAACCTCAATCCCTCAATTCTCAGATTTTTGCTTTTTTAAATTTTCTATAATGCCTCTCGGCAGTTTTTTCCTGTAAAAAAATAGTAAAATAAAAAGAATACCCACGTCTCTCATCTCTCTCTTTAATACTAAAACCACCCACGTCTCTCATCTCTCTCTTTAATACTAAAACCACCCACGTCTCTCATCTCTCTCTTTAATACTAAAACCACCCACGTCTCTCATCTCTCTCTTTAATACTAAAACCACCCACGTCTCTCATCTCTCTCTTTAATACTACACCTGTCAAAAAATCCTTAATCCGTAACCCTTTCGGCAGTTTTTTCCGGTCAAAAAATCCTTAATCCTTAATCCTTAATACTACCCATGTCTCTCCTCTCTCCCATCAATTAAGTCTCCACGTCTCTCCTCTCTCTCTCTCCCCATCAATTTCCAATTCTCATATTCTTGACTAGAGGCTGGGGCACACGCGATGCGTGTGCACATCGAACTTGACAAAAAAAAAAATGCACCAATGCTTCTGGGTTTTTGCTTGATCTATTACTACGTGTTAATAAACATCATATTGCAATAAACAACAGTGAAAATAAATGTCACATAAAATAAACTATTCATATTTGTATCTCGCATTAGTATAATATTCTCATCTGCACAATTATCCCAAAGCGAAAGTATTATTTTTTGTATCTCGCATTCCTGTATTTAAACATATTAATCATAATGAAATTTGACATTTCTGGAAATTAACACCGTTCAAAATTAACACAATTACCAGCCTTTCTTGGGTGCACCTTAGAAGAGTGGAAGACCTTAAATCATCCCTGATGCATTTTCTCCTGTTTTCTCTCTCGCCTTGAGTTCTGCACTACCAATAGTGGAAGTGATCCTAATCAGTATGTAAAAGGAACTAATCAGTATGTATATATACAATTATACTGAATATTGATTGAAGTAGCAATTTATCCAAAAGTGGAGAACATTTTTGTAATTTTTTTTATTTGTGGGAAGAACGAAAAAAATAGAGCAGAATATGTAGCCGCGTGGAGTAGTACATAGAGCAGTCACATGAATATTTCCTTTGCGAGTAGTACGGAGTAGTGACAAAAAAAAGTAGTCACATGGAGTATTTTTTTTTTGGTCGATCAGGGAAAACGAAAAAAGAAGAAGTTCATTTCACAGTAAACGAAAGCATGTAGTGTTGGTTTGAAAAAAAAATTAAAAATTTAGTAGGTCAAGTAAAGCAAACCTTTTGGATCGTCGTCCTCTTTTAGTCTCTGCACAAACATGAGGGGGGAAGCATTGTATCAAACAAAAGTGCGAGAGAGGAAAGAATTTTCATACTTGCATAAAAGACTGAAGGCTCCAATACGGATACAGGCCGATATAGCGGTGGGAAGGAAAATCGCACCCTGTATCGCCCGGTTCCCGGTACGTCTCAGTGTCTCGACCGATTCGGATGCTGTCTCGACCGGTTAGGGAAAAAACCGGAAACACAGAGCAGACAACACTGCGCCTGCAATTCGATTTAAAAAAAAAAAAAACACTACACCTGCATAAGAAAGGCGAGATCAAGGAGAGATATGAGATCTTACCATCGACCCGACATTTAAAAGAATGGCGATCTTCTTGGATTCGAAGCAATCGCGTGAAGGTTTACGATTTCCAGATGAGAGTATTGAGAGTGGTGCATAGATCGCCTCTCGTTGCCATGGCTGAGAGACTCAGAGAATTCTTGCTGCCATGGCTGAGAGAACCAGAGAAATGAAGGGGAAGAGAAAGAAGCGTATGAGAGAAGAAGAAGAATCCAGTTAAAGTGGTGGCTATCCGGTACACCAAAAATGGGGACCACAATCCTTTTCTTGGACCTTCAGAGTCCTTTTCTAGCCCAAGCCTAAACCACCTCTCAAATGCTCTGGACCAAAACTTATCCTCCATCTTTACCAGCCTCTCTATTAAGCGTAAATCTCACCCTGACTCAACTCAAGAACCAACCCCTAAACTCCTCAGGATATGCCCCCCTCCCACCTCATATTTCTCTGATCCTCAAATTCTCCCTACCCCATCCTCCACATCGATCACCACTCCCATCTTCTTAAACCCAAATCCAATCTCTACCAAAACCAAACCACCCAAAACATACCGGAGAACCCCAGACAAACAAAAGGCCCAAAATCTATCCCCACCTATCGAAAGAATGCAGACAATGACCTCAATCTTTTTGATGTCAAAATCTCCTCATCCCCATGGACCTCCCTTCCCACAATACTGGCTCAATGTCTTTTTCCTCCCCGATGGAGAACCCCTTACTGCTCACTCCAGTACCCAATAAACGGGCTGTGGCTGGCCCTTATCAGCCACCACCCCAATGTTGATGCTCAGCTGGAATGTGCAGGGGCTGGGGCGACCCCTGACATTCCAGATCCTCCGAGGGTTGTGCTCGACCCATCGCCCTATGGTGGTGTTCCTCATGGAGATGAAGAACAAGCGCAGTTTGCTTGAGAGAATCCGGAGGGCCCTCCATTTCAATAATAAATGCTACGTCGATCCAGAGGGCACATCTGGCGGCCTAGCCCTTTGGTGGACAGATGAGGTAAACTTGGATATTCGGTTTTCTTCAAAAAATTTAATCAGGGCAGTTGTTTCCAGCCCGTCTTATAGCTTTGATTGGGTAGCTACCTTTGTCTACGCTCCCCCAAAGCGTAAGGAGAGGTCTGTTTTCTGGAATTTGTTTACTAGAATGGCAAAGGAAAGCTCGAGGCCATGGTTTTGTGTGGGTGACTTTAATGAAATTGGGTCTATTCTGGAGAAGCAAGGAGGAGCTGAGTGCAGCAGAGGTCATATTGAGAACTTCCAATCTATTATCTCAAACTGTGCTCTCTTGGATTTGGAGTTTAAAGGAAGTGTCTTCACCTGGACGAACAACCAAGTTGGTGAAGCGTGTGTTCGCGAACTTATAGATAGAGCTATGGCCAACCTTGAGTGGCGCCTTATATTTCCTTGTGCTCAGGTTTTCCATGAGGTCATCCTAGGCTCTGATCACTGCCTCTTATAGTGAACTGCGATGTCCCTCTTCAAAGAGTCCCAAAATTGTTTAAATTTGAATCCATGTGGTCCACCCATTCTGATTGTGAAACGGTTATCCAATTAGCTTGGAGCAAACCGGTGAGCGGTTCGGACATGTACAAGCTAGTGTGCAAACTGAAAAACTACAGGGAGCATTTATCCCAATAGAGCAAGGAGGTCTTTGGAAATAACAAACTCAAGTTGGATTCTCTAAAGGAGCAATTAGCTATTATCCAATCTCAAGAGCCCCTGGAAATCAATAGCCTCAAACAATGTCAACTCAAAAGTGAAATTGAAATCCTCCTTGCCCGGGAAGAAATGTTCTACCACCAGAGATCAAGAGTGAGATGGCTCCAATATGGGGACCGAAACACGGCTTTCTTCCATGCATCTATGATCCAAAGTAGACAACGCAACCAATTGTTGAAGCTTAAAGATGATGGAGGCTCCTGGATTACCTCGGACAGAGAAATTAACATTGAGCTCAGAAGGTATTTCCAAAATCTGTTTCATTGTGACAGTCCTCCTGATATGGAGGAAACTCTTGATTTTGTGAACCCTGTTGTATCCCCTGCCATGAATGCCTCTCTTACCGGCCCCATCTCCTCGGAGGAAATCGAGATGGCTGTTTTCCAATTAGGAGCCCTTAAAGCTCCTGGTCCTGAGGGTTTCCCGGGCCTTTTCTATCAACGTTATTGGGAAACTGTAAAGGACTCTACCATCTCAGTTGTCCAACCTTTCTTTAACACGGGTTTTCTCCTGAAAGAACTCAATCTCACAAATCTTGTTCTTATCCCAAAGGTACAAGCCCCAGAAATGTTATCCCAATTCCGTCCTATCTCTCTATGCAACCTCTCTCTCAAGATTATCACCAAAATTTTGGCAAATAGACTCAAACCTTTCCTGAACTAAATTGTCACCCATCATCAATTTGCCTTTGTCCCTGGCCGTCTCATCCAAGATAGCATCACCATTGCCCATGAAGTGTTCCACCATATGAAAATCAACCGTCGTGGCTCCAACTACAACATGGCCATATCCCGGGACTTCAATAAAGCGTATGACCGAGTGGAATGGGTTTTTCTTGAGGCAGTGCTTAAGCGTATGAGCTTTCATGATGTGTGGATCCATTGGGTGATGCAAATAGTCTCAACGGTTAATTACCAAGTTTTTGCTAATGGTGCTAAAAGATCCACAGTCCATCCTTCCAGAGGTTTGCGCCAAGGAGACCCATTATCGCCATATCTCTTCCTGTTGGTTATTGATGTTCTCTCCAAGATGCTCATAGAGGGGGTGACAAACAATGCTTTCTCGGGAGTTTCGCTGCGACCAAGCTGCCCCACCATCTCCCATCTCTTTTTTGCGGACGATGCAATTCTTTTTGCAAAGGCAAACCAAGAAGAGTGTGTCCAGATTCTCAAAATCCTCGATACCTACAACAAAGCTTCTGGCCAACTCCTTAATTATAGTAAATCCGGGGTGTCTTTCTCCTCCAACACTCCGAGTAGCCTTTGTCAGGAGCTTTGCAACCTCCTCCACATTCCTCCTTTGAGCAAAAAAGCCAAATACTTGGGCCTTCCCGTCTTTTGGGGAAGATCTAAAACAGAGGCCTACAACTACTTGCTTGAGAGAACTATAACCAAACTCCAAGGTTGGAAGAGAATCACGCTTAACCAAGCGGGGAGAGAAGTCATGATCAAGTCCGTGGTTCAGGCAATACCCTCTTATGCCATGTCTTGTTTTTCCCTTCCCAAAAAGTTTTGTGACAAATTGAATTCCTGTATATCAAACTTTTGGTGGAGTGGAAATCCGGATAATAGAGGTGTGCATTGGGCCAGCTGGGACAGGGCCACTCAATCAAAGCTCTGTGGGGGTTTGGGCTTTCGAGATTTCAAAGCTTTTAATACTGCAATGCTAGCAAAGCAGGGGTGGCGCCTACTTACCAATCCAGGTTCTTTCTGGGGCAGGTTTATGAAGGGCCTGTATTTCCCAAATACCGATTTCCTCCATGCCTCTAAGGGCAGAAGACCTTCTTGGGCCTGGTCGAGTTTCCTACAAGGTAGGGAGCTTCTCATGAAAGGGGTTCGATGGCAGGTGGGCAACGGCTCAAAAATCCTATTTTGGGACGATAAATGGGTGACGGCCTCCAAAGATTTTAAGGTCCACACAGCTAGACCCCCTGATTGTCCGTTGGAGTATGTGCAGGACTTCATCAACGTTCAATCAAAATCTTGGAAGGAAGATGAAGTCAGGAAGTGGCTCTCTAATGAGGAGAGCAACTCAATTCTCACAATTCCTTTCTCCCACACGGGTAAAGATGATTTCTTGGTATGACATTTTGAAGCAAAGGGACACTACACTGTTAAATCGGGTTATCACTTGGCTTGGGAGCTGCAATCCACTGAAATTTCACCAAAAGCTTCTTCATCTTTTCAGCCTCCTCAAGCGGTATGGAAATTCATCTGGAATATTAACGTCCCTCCGAAACTGAGGCACTTCTGGTGGAAGGCATGCTGTAATTTCCTTGCAACCAAGGAAAATCTACACTGAAGAAAATGCCATCCCTCACCAACCTGCCCAATATGCCTGAAGGAACCTGAATCTATTGAGCACCTTTTATTTCGGTGTGATTAGGCCACTCAAGTTTGGTTTGAGAGCTGTTTAAACTACAAAGTGGATTCGTCTTCTATTCCGTCTGTCATGAAGTGGACCATATCCCTTATGGAAAACTTGGATTCAGCAAAGGATAGAACTGAGTGTTTCAACAAGTGTATTTTCTTGGCTTGGCAGATCTGGAAATCCCGCAATGACTGGACTTTCAACCATGTCCCAGTTAATCCAGGGGAGACCATTAAAAAGGCATCTTATGCTTGGGAGGAATTCCGTATGAGCCAATCAATTCAAAACCTGCAGCGTCACTCTCATGCTCATTCCCAGGTAAATTCTCATTGGTCCCCTCCCCCTCCTGGATTTCTGAAAATCAATTGTGATGTGGCTAAACAAAAGAGTAGTTCTAAGGTTACTATAGCTGCAATTATTCGTGATGATAAAGGACGTCTGAAAGGTGGTCGGGTTGTTAGGAGCTATGCCTCCTCTGTGCTGCAAGGTGAAGCTTTGGCTGTTCGTTTGGCCACTAATCTGCTGGAGGATGTCAACTGCCCAAATGTTATCATTGAAAGCGATAGTAAAGTTTTGATCAAGCTTTGTTCTACAGAAACGGTGCCCTCGTGGGAATTTTCAACAGTCATTGAAGATATTAGAAGTTTTGCAACCTCTCGTAATTGTTCTTTCTCTTGGGTAAATAGGAAATGCAATAAAGTTGCTCACTGGGTTGCATCCCATTTTTTCAATAATGTTATTACCCATGAATGGGTGTTTAATCCCCCTCCCCCTCTTTCCCAACTGTGTATGCTGGACTCTGTTTCGGAGGTTTTTGAGTAATAGAAGAACGATACTTTCTGGAGTTCAAAAAAAAAAAGTGGGCATTTTTGCACTTGGGATTTGTACCATTACCACATGCACGCCTATTTTGTCAAAAAGGTAGTGTTACAGCTGTATAGCTCCCTGCAGGAGCAGCTTATTTGGTGGTCCTTTCAATGGACAATGGGACCCACGTTGAAATATTCAACAGCACGCATGACTTGATGAAGCACAGCTGTGAAGCCACTCAGAGAACTCTCGCTGCACGGTGAAAGCAATTTGTTTTACTTTACTCTTTATCTTCTCTCTTCATTTTTATATTAACATAAAAAAAATTTCTCAAGCTCTTTACATGTCCTAAGATAGTGTAAAATGTGCCAAATTATGCCCAATGAGAGAAAAAAATGTGTATCATAAAAGTTTATATGAGTTGTGAATGATTTTAAAAAATTCACGGCCGAGACAGCCGATTCCCGCAACGTATCGCCGATACGTCCTGATACTGATACACCGATACCGCGACCGATACCGAGATTTAGAACTATGCCGAAGATCTACAATTATGTAGAACGAAGAACTGCAATTCTGGAGTGGCAGTTTTTCTTCTGTGTAAGGAAATTTGAGGGGGACAGCAGTTGGGAGAGGAAATTTGAGGGGGACGGCAGTTGGGAGTGGAGGAATGTACCATCTTACCCCTGGCAGTTACTATATAAGAAGATCGAGAAAAAGGTCAACTTTATTTTTCGGGGGACAAAAGTGGAAAACACTTTTGTGACAGGGCTTCAAAAAAAGGGAACACCAAACTGGTGCTCCCCCTTTATATATTAGATTACTCGGGACCAATTTGGCCAATCGGTTCTTGAAAAAGAAGTAATATATGAAAACAAAAGCCATGAAATCTACAAGGAGATTGTGGTTAACAAGGTTCAACAACATTTGCCAATTTTTCTACAAGGAGACTATGCTCACAAGGTTCAACAATATTTGCCAATTTTTTTCCATTATTCCTTTTTTTCCCTTGGAAAATTATTGGTGGCTTTTGCATTCTTACAGATGTACTCATGGGAAGATTTCTGATGTATTTATAATTGATGTTAACTTAACGTGTCGTTGTCCAGTTATGCGATTGTATAGGTTCTCACCGTGACCGTATTTGGTTTTATTTGTGCTCTCGCCTTCTAAAAGACACTTGATCATCACTATTAGCACTCTTTTTTGGGGTTAATTAAGTCATATAACGATATGACAGTTTGAGAAGGTAGTTTTATTTGTTTTGGTGCAACGTGTTTGATGCATGCTAGCATCTTTCCCAGTTGAGGTTTCCTAATTCCTACTCTCAACTGCATATGACTTTTCCTTTTTCTACAACACAACAGGTAAATGTCCGTCAACTTCTCTATTTTTTCTCCCCATTTTTCCCCAATTTCTTTCTAAACTTGCTCAGACCAAATCCTCTCCATTTTTTTGTTCTGCAGGTTCAAATGTTTTCAACTTCGAACCGCAACCGCAGCGCCCCAACTACACCGAACCAAGTTCTAATGTGATAAAAAAAAAAAAAAGGTCTCCCCAATTATTTATTTTATTACATGTTTGTTGTTTATACATCGTAATTTGTGCATCAAGTTTGATGTTAGAAAATTGAAATGAATAAAAAAAGTTCCCATGGTTCGATGTTGTTTTTTTCTTTTTGGGTTAAATCAGCCCACCTTTTTTTATTATGCTACCAAATATGCCATTTACATGCATTATGTGTTCATGTTATCTCGCCCCTGCATAGCACGGGTTCAATGCTATCGTATATATTATAGCAATGTAGTTGGCCCTCCCAAAAGCCTCCAAACCCCAATCCCTCAATTCTTAAATTTTTGAATTTTGTAGAATAAAGTAGTGGGGGAAGTGGGGAGGGGAGAGAGAGTGAGAGATATTGTGAGGTGTGGGGAGGGCCTGGTGACGTGGGCAAAAACTTGCACGTGGAAATGGGAAATTTCAAAATGTGAGCACACTACAACAAATATAGGCTTTTATAACATAAGGCCCCGATTGGATGCCAGATTAGTTTTGGTGGGATTAAATAGTAAGGGGAGATAAGATAGTAAGGGGTATTAGTTAGTAAGGGTGGACCCACATTGATGTGATAGTTATGGAGGGGTATTAAATAGTACTTGGTTTGGATGAAAGTGGGATAAAATAGTACTTGGTTTGTTTTGATGTTTATATGGGGGTATAAGGTTAGATGGATGATATAAAAACCTGTGAATTGACCTATTTGCCCTTGTGCATTATTCTTATTAGATTATACATTAAATTAATGAATTAAATACCAAAATAAATAAACAAATTATAAAAGTCTGGAATTAAGATATATAATTAATTATTGTATAAAAAAAATATTTTGTTTTTTATTTTTTACGAAATGAAGAATAATTTTTATTATTGGAATGTTAACAAATAGGAGCTATATTTTTTGGAATACAACGTAGAAATAGTTTTATTGGTATTTTATACTTAAATTTTTGTAATTTTTTTTTAAATGCAAAGATCATCAATAGTATTGGTTAGCTACCATTTAACAATTTTTTTTCTTGAAATGATTTACTTCATTCTACTTTCAATTAAATTTGGAGAAATTAAAAAAAAAATTAATGCCCTACGTATAAAAAAAAACAACTTGTTGAATTCCCAAATATATGCAAATTTTAACCATCACTTGCATTCATTACAAAACTATCAATAGGAGCTTACAAACACATTATATAAGTTCTACATATTTCAAAGTATCACATGCGAATCGTATGCATTGCAAATAAGTTGTACATATTACACACATTGAACCAACTAAATTACAAACTAAGGAATTCATGACAGCAAACACGATCCCAGATCCTACAATTGCACCGAATAAGAACCATTGCAATTTTTGAAAGCACGTATGCTTCCTACCGCCAATTCTCTCAGCATGATCGGCATCTTCCATTGGGAGAAGCAATGGTGGGTAATCTTGCACATTTGGAACCTCAGGACATTCCCCACCAAGGTTTTGAAAATATGCTCGCCAAGCAGAGTTCGCCTCCTCCCATGTCGCATGTTTCTCAAATATAGCTCCGGAAAATCCATTTACTTGTTGGCTACAACCTGGCCAAGTTGTATAAATTCCCGGTGTCCTCCCAGCAAATACAACGTAGTAGCTATTGTTCCCTCTCATCCCTACTAAGAACAACCAACGGACAACTACTTTCATGAAGTACATGTAAATAAATTTAGTCTGTGTCTTACTTAATTGGGCTCAGATACTTGGGTGTTTTTCACCTTTTCATAACACACAATCTTGAGGCTGCAAAATTAGTTGCCATGTGGCCATCTAATGTTGCCTAGCCTAAGTCTGTGTTAATGTTTGACAGTCATCATCACAGCCCAAAAATACCCACAAAACTTAGTACCCCTTCTTATACCACAGCGAATCAGGATAATGTCATTGAAGACCACAAATTCAAGCACAAACGTAAATGATTTTTACCACAACAGTCTCAACCAATGCAATCATCAAACCAGATTCACAAACCACTGCCCAGAAAACACACTCATAGTGCACACAAAACACACTCAGTGATCTTGTTGTAGGCATTTTTCCAAACCTTGACCTTTGAGTCAATGTGTGGGTGTGCCTTAATGTTTAAGTTTGGCAATAATTTGTGGAGCTCACTCTCCAACAAACTAAAGAACCCAGATTTAAACCCATTCTTAGCACTCCACTTGTCACTGTATTCGTTTCTCATGCAACGAATAAGGCACTCCTCTTCTGCTTTCCTCCACACTCTACGTCCCTTCTTTGTCACGGGATCGACTTGTGAGTCTTTCGTGTCCATAGCTGGAAATTCCATTCCATCATTCATACGAATACATTTAATTAAATGGAACATTGAATGTAATCATATTGCAGGAGTAAGTACCGAACAACAACAATTGACTAGGCTTTACCAATTAGATCAAATAACCAAAAGCTCTTATACATAGAAATTGAAATTGTCTCAATGTCAAAGTATTTAAACAATAGAATTGTCAAACACCTAAATTAATTATTACAATAGTTCAAAGTTCTTCCACATTTCCACCACGATTGGCTAACCAATGGTTGTACATAGCATTAGCAAGGGCATCCCTCCCCTCGGTCCACTCATTGGAAGTCTCTAGCTGACCAATGTAATCATCCACGTCAACATTGTGTATGTTCTGTTCTTCCCATCGTGTGTACTCTAACTCAATCAGATCATTAGACATCTCTTTTTTAATGCGATTGTGGAGGAGGCAACAAGCAGTAACGATGCGATTTTGAGTACGAATGGGGTAGTAAGATGCAACTTTCAATATTGCAAATCGCATCTTGACTACACCAAAGCATCTCTCAATTACATTCCTAGCATCAGAGTGCTTCATGTTGAAATACTCCTCTTTCGTAGCAGGAATGTGACCTTGCCTCCATATGTTGAGGTGGTACCGCTGCCCACGATATGGTGCTAGAAACCCTTCCTCATTTGGATAACCACCATCGACGAGGTAGTATTGTCCTGGAATTAATGGATATCAGTCATGTGTACTATTGTCAAGTGGATAGGGGTAACATTGAGTTGTTATGTCACATACCGTGGGGGACTTTCAAACTCTGTGGCCTTCCAACGGCATCTCTCAAGACTCTAGAATCAGTGGCAGACCCTTCCCAACCAGACAATACATATACAAATTGGAGATCTCGATTACAAACACCTAAAACATTTGTTGCTAGTTCCCCCTTCCTGGTCCTATATCGAGCCCTATCTGCTGCCGGGGGATACACTGGCACATAGGTCCCGTCCAACGCCCCGAGACAATTCTACGAATAATAGAGATTAGTATTGAAAATTATTGAACGACTATGGAAAATAAATATATCATAATAACGCAAATGTACCTGAAACCAATTCCACCTACTATCGTGGTAGTCAGCTGGTACTGGGTCAGGCCTTACAAGGAGCATCCTGTGAAGTCGTAACACGGCTACAAGCACAGCATTGAAATGCCTGCTAACTGTTTCTCCCGATCTAAAAAACTCAAACTTAGTACGCCTCTGCTTTGTATGGTGGGAGAGGATCCATAAGAAAATGGCTACTCTCTCCTCAAGAGATACGTTCCGTGAGTCCCCTAACCCAACACCTCGGACTAAACAACACAACCTCAAAAAGGTATGCCTATTTACTCTCAACTGTTCATGGCAATCTAAGTCATTACCTTTGACTAGGCTATTGATTCTATCCACTTGTCGTTGGTAAATGTTTGGATTAGGAGCCAATTGTGGACGGGGCTCCACAATCGTACTCGCAACAAAGAAGTACAAGCGAAACACACCCAAAGCTGCAGTAATAAACGCCTGAAAAGCCAAAAATGCCTCTTCCTCTTCTATCCTCCTCAATTGTGTTCGATTTAATCTTGCCATCCTAAGAATGGGTTGTAAACATAATTTATTACAGACATTTTAATTACTGAAACATAAAAAGGGGATTCTCATTCTATATAATCATATTTTCATGCTATATAAGTTGGTGATTATCTATTAATTTCACATTAAGTTGGTTATTAATTCATTGAACATTAACAAACTGCCATACGATAAACCCAATTTGAATCGAAAACCCAGAGAACCCTATAAATGTTCACACGCAGAGAACCCAGTTTTCACTTGCAAAACCCACTTTGTTCACACGCAGAGAACCCAGTTTTCACTCGGAAAACCCAGTTTGTTCACACGCAACAAACCCACACAGATCTCAGAACATTAAACAATAAACATTAAAACCAAAAACAACTGCAAACAACTACAATGGTGAGACATTCAAACCCAGATAAAGAGACAGAGAGAGAGACATTCAAACATACGTGACAGAGAGAGAGAGAGACATTCAAACATACATGAGACAGAGACAGAGACAAAGGCAGAGACAGAGAAACATTCAAACCCAGATTCAAAAACATAGGTGAAACCCAGATCTATGTCGACATTTAACAAAAAAACAAGACTCGTCTTTAACAAAAATGAGGCAGTGGTATGGTGCCAAAACAGACGTGAGACAGAGAGAGACGAGTGGATGGGAGTAGAGTACAATTTTTATTACCTCAGACGAAGATTTCGGTCGCCGGAGATTCACGGAGACGACAATGACAAGGGCTCCTCAGAAATCGCCGAAATCGCCACACCCAGAGAACACAGCAACTCGTTTTTTTGTGGCTAGGGTTTCTGTCTGTAGAATAAGAGAAGGGGGGATAAGTGGGGGTACGGGGGTATTGGGGGGTATAAATTAGTAATGGGGGGGGGGGGGGGGGTGTTATTAATTAGTAAGGCTGAGGGGGTATAAAGGGGTATTAAAAGAGAGGGGTATAAACTCATCCGGGTGGACTTTTTTTACCCAAACCATGCACAAAACCGTGGGACCGGGATAAAACCAAGGGGTATAATTTTATACCCCTCCTCATCCTATAGCCAATCGGGGCCTAAGTTTATAACGTTTTTTTAAGAATGCAATTGTAGTGGGGGCATTAATAGCATTCCTGCTATGAAAAGGGGGGCTGTTACGCCCCCCGCCCCTGACAAAGCCCCTCCCCCGGCCCCACAACCCTTTCCCCCCATACCCCCACCCACCCCCTCCCCCCTTTTTCGGCTCAGAACTTTTTTTTTTTAAAACTTTATTTATTAAATTAATTATTTAATTTGGTTTACTCACATTATATTTGCAAGTAAATTATTATTTTTAATTGACATTTAAATTTGACTTTATATTTAGAAACTTTGTATTATTTTAATTAGTTAATTAATTTGTTTTAACAATGAATAATATATTAAAAAAACTTATAAAAGTGAATAATATTACAATCACGTTTAAAAGTAAAAAAATATTACAATCACGTTTAAAGTGTCTAAATATTACAATCATGTTGACAATGTTCAGCCCTAATCAATATTGCCACCAAATTGTGGTCTCGGCACGACGCCCAGTATGTCGTTCCACAATTGAACACGTACGTTATAAGTAACAGCCCATCCTGCAGCTTCATTCGATGCATTCTGCCACCACCATATTGGGATGGGTGGTACAGGGTGATGAGGGCGCAAAAAAAGTTGCACGAAGTGATTGTTAATACGGGCAATAGCTATTTCTTGATGCTGTTGGACTGAAATTGGATGGGATCTCAAGGGCAAGTGAGTAAAACAACTTCCAGCATTCGCGTCAAATGTATATAGTACAATGTTGTACCGTGATGCGATGACTACCCCCAAACTCATACAGTCCATCCAATTTCGCCATGAAGCCGTAGGCATCCAATAGCTCAGTGACCGTAGTACATCATCTGCCATATTTTCCATCGAATAAACCGCATTGTAGAGATATCTATTTTGATTAATTTCTTGGATAAGATCATGTTGTACTTGAACCCAGCACTCCTCAGTGCCATAGATATGCGCGGCTATCGCTCTGAATCCACAATGACCATCACCTTTGACGTCTTTGGTGTGGGACATATACTGCTGGAATTGCCAAGGTAAATACTGAATGTAATTAACCTCCTCCCTCTCCCTCTCTTCCCTCTCCTTCTCCTTCTCCACCCTCTCCCTCCCTGCATTTTTCCCTTTCCCTTTCCCTTTCCCTCTCGATGTAGATGCTTCTGTACAGGAAGGTATGCACTGTCCACTTTGCTCAGCTTTTCCCACAGGTCGACCTCTATGTTCAGTGTTGTATGATGGGGCTCGAACACTGCTGTGAGACGGATCTGCCATATCCACAAACCTGTCTATCATATGCTTTCGCATACGTGGATCCATCCCCTGTAATATGTCAACCACACGAGATGTCTCGTCGGGTTGTTCTCCCTCGTCATTAAACTCGGTCGCGTGCATAGAGAGCCTACTCCAATGAACGTGGATACTGGATAGCGGAATTGACATGTCGTGGGAATGATAAGCCCTCAAATCGTGCATACATGGCAATCCATGTGTTGTTCTGATCGAACGGCCGCAACAGCCGCTTGGGAGGGGGTAGGCGTCTGCCGCGGATTCTAGCTGCTTTTCGATCAACTCCATTGCATATAATGAAACGCGACACCTGATTTCATAAAAAATGGGGTCACGTAAATGGTTGTGGCGTGGAATGTTGACAGATTTCTCGAACAACTTCTTAATTTCCCCAAACTGATTTGTCAACATATTGTCTATGCGTTCAAAAGATATTTGGAGCGATGACATGGTTGTACCGCCCAAATAGCACTTTAGCTTCGAATGTGCAAACTCAACCCTGTAATAGAATAATGCACTTTGTTTAAATAGGAAAGTTTGAACAGTGTAGTAGAATATAATGCAGAAAATTTAACTCGTAAAATTATAAAGTGACTATACCTTTGACTTGAATTGCTTCCGAGGTGCATACATGTATCTGTCCATGCTGTAATAAATCGCTCTTTGTACGGCGTTAACCATGTATCCGCAAGATAAGTTATGACACACGGATATTGGCTATACTCCTTGCACATGGCAGCCCACTTATGCTGGTAAGACGAAGTGCTAGATGAATGAATAAGGGACTGCCATGAATTGCAAAAGTCTAGAAAGAACTGACCAAGCACAGCGCTGCAGTTCTTCATTACGCACTGATTTATGTGCCAAATGCAAATGATGTGACGTGCCATGGGGAAACATGCTTCAATAGCGTTCATAAGTGCCAAATCACGATCTGTAACAAACACCAATGGCAACGGTGCCCCCTTTCCAACCATCCACTTCTTTAAGGTATTCAAGGCCCATGTACATGTATCTTCCCTCTCATTATTAAGATATGCGAACATAAGCGAGAAAGTTAGATTTGTGGATGTGATACCCACAACCTCCAATAGTGGTTTACGATACTCATTGGTTTTGTATGTGGCATCAATTACCAACACGGATGAAAAGTTGACAAATAGCTCTAGACTTGTAGGATGAACCCAAACAATATCTGTGATTTCGTTGGTGTCTTGATTTGTCCTAAAGTCGTGGAGGTACCCATTCTTAATTAATTGCTCCAACACATATTGAGTAGTAGTTAGACCATCCCGTTTGGCTTCCTTGTTTATGAAAATGGCGTTGTAAATGCTTCTAATTCCCGTAGTGTTTGACGGGTATTTTTTCTTCAAAATACTAAGAATTTCACGCGGTGCGGTGCTGTTGGCCATCTCGACCACAAATTGTTTCTCCATTGGTTTTAGCCTTGATGGGTACTCGTGGCCCTCAATATTTTCTGCTGGTTCATGGTTATGGAGACCACAGGAAACCCTTAAACCCCACTTGGCACCGTCTGGAGGTATTGGTATACCTCGCAACTCAAATGGACACTCACATTTTTTAGTCCCAGTATTCCTATGCAATATTAGCCTTTCAACCCCACGGTGCGGCTTGTACTTTCCTCCTCTCTCACAACCAAGAATGCATCTCGGCAGCTTGCCGCCTTTTAAATTAGCAGATTTATTAATAACCACCACAATACCGTTTTTGAGACCAACTCTCTTCACCCAAGCTAACATATCTTCTCTACTTTCAAAAATCTATATATAAAAAAAAATAACGAATATGTATAAGTAAAACATTATCCAGTCCTATCATATTTATCTACTTTCAAAATGAATGACAAATATGCATAAGAACAACGAAAATAACTAACCTGACCAGTGCTAAATTCGGGTGTATAATCGCGACTGCTGAAATTGATGTTCTCATCACTGGGAACATCATTTTCAAATGAGCAACCATCTGGATAGTAGTAGCCATCCATAATGTTCTTCGATGAAAAACGAAAAAAGAAAGAAATTCTGAATGAGGAAGAAGTGAAGTAGTAGTGGGAGAATTAGGAAGATCACAAGGATAATGAGCAACCATCGTGACTGCTGAGATATGCATAATGTTCTTCTAGGACAAGTTGCAGGATCACAAGTTGCAAGACAAGTTGCAGGATCACAAGTTGTAGGACAAGTTGCAGGATCACAAGTTGCAGGATCACAAGATCACAAGTTGCAGGATCACAAGTGCGTGCAAATCACAAGTTGCAGGATCTTTTGGGGATAAATAAAAAGATAAATAAAAAGATATTAGAGCATATTAAAAAGATAAAAGAGAAAAAAGATATTAATGAAAGAGATAAATAAATAATTAAATAAAAATTGAATTAAATTAAAGAATTGAATTAAATAAATAATTAAATGAATTAAATAATTAATTTAATTTATATAAAGAAATGAAATGATATAAATAAAGTAAATAAGGTAATTAAAGGAAATAAAGTAATATAAATAAAGTAATTATAGGAATTAAAGTAATATAAATAAAGAAATTAAAGTAATTAAAGGAATTAAAGTAATATAAACAAAGTAATATAAATGAATTAATATAAATAATAAAGTAATTAAAGGAATTAAAGTAATATAAATAAAGTAAATAAAGTAATTAAATGAATTAAAGTAATAGTATAAATGAATTAATATAATATAATATAAATAAGTAATTAAAGGAGAGATGGAGGGGCAAAACAATAAATTACGTGTGTCAGGGGGGTGGGGCCCAGGCGGGGCGCGGCGTCAGACGCATCAGGGGCGGGGTGCGTAGAAGTTTTCTATGAAAAGACAAGGAGGCATTTTCATTATGTCACGCCCCAAATCCGGGAGCATGACCGGCCGTGAACCAAGAAATAATTCTCGGAACACGAAGCCTATACAAAAAGAAAAATAAAATAATAATTTTCACAACCCAAATAAATCAAATTGAATCCTGAATTATAAAATTAAATTGGAAACCGAAACCAACATTTTTGTAGCCAGTGAACAATATCTCAAATTCCCCATACTCCAAATTTATTAACAAAAATTCTAAAGAAACAAAAGTGCGGAAGCTGATTGACATGACTAAAAGAAAATAAAAATGCGAATGCCCTAGAGGTCCAAACGATGGGTCCCGACATTGTTTTAGAGTCCACTATGATGCTCCCCGAACTAACCTGAAAAGAATGTGGAATAAATCCGTCAACTCACAGCTCAATGAGTAATTAAGCATGCTATGGGTTTAGAATACAACGTGGCATACGTTTAAAAGAACGATAGTGAGAGCTCGAAAGAAATGGTTTCAAGTAACAAAGGTCGGTGGCTCAACAAGTAGTATCAAGGAGATGAATTTCTGATTAACGAATAACAAGAACAATAATCGATTCATAAAAATATGCATCATTACCAATCAGCCAGTCCAAAAATACCAGAACGACAAACAGCGATAAATAGAAATCTCAACCAAATTAGGTGGGAACCATAATAATAACAACCATCGCCAAATGCCAATTATTTTCTCAGGGCTTAGCCCGTTGGATCCAACACCGTACTCAGAGTCACCTCAGGATGGCGCCTGAGTCTCTTCCCTAAGCCGTTCCGGAATAGGGTCACAGGGTATTTCACAAGTCTTTTCCCTATCCGTTGAGCACTAGAGTCACAGGGTATTTCACAAGTCTTTTCCCTAGTGGCCAAAGTCACCGCAGGATGGCGCCCGGGTCTTTTCCTTGGACTTTCACAATATAATATGTGGTCCCCAAGCACAAAAGAACGGCATTCCAGATATATCACGGAATCAACGGATAGACAACAAACGAAATAAGAGCAATCAATCAATCACAAATATAATCAATAAACCTTGTATGCCAAAGGGTACGACAATCGTCAAATAAGTTGAGTTCAACGAAGCAAAATTAATATTCATAGAATCAGAACAAAATAAAGGATTGTCAAGAATTGATAGGCTCAAGAGGATTCCAATTGAAGGGATCACATGCTTAACCACTCACCTCGATCGAAATGATAGACCCCAAAATGCAATACTCGAGTACTTGGCTAGTCTGGAACACAAATGAATGTAAATTCATAACTATAAGTATATAAATTTAATGATCAAATGGATTACATGCTACTATATATATATATATATATATATCAAATAGCAATTATATTATTATAAATCTACCCACCAATATAATCCTATCAACTACAAAGCCCATCACCAGTATACTCCAACAAAACCCAATCAAATCTTATTACGCCAGATGCTTTCCCAAGTAAAATATGCCTATCCTTCATACCGATCACCCACAAAAGGGCACCCACCGATTGATCTCCGTAGGAAATTAATTAATAGGCTTAGAAAACATCATTAACCAAGGGGAAGAAGAAGATGGATTACCAGTAAAACTCGCCCAACCTAGCACGCCGCTAGTACCTCGCGGTTAATGGATACACGTTAAAGAAAATATGTCACTGTCTCTAACCGCAGTCACCGATCTCCTATAAAACCCTATCTTAACAATAAAAAGACTCTCTAATTAAATACTACTCTTACTAATCGGCCCGTTAGGAAATTAAGGAATTAACCTGGCCCATATTAAACTAACCGGCCCAATAAGTACAACATATTCTCACATATACATTTACACATTCAAAATAGCTAAACATTATACGGATAAAAATAAAAAATAAAAAAGTTATTCCAGTTTAGAAAAAATTTCAAAATAAATGTAGTATACAATTAATAATATATATTTTTTTTCATTTAAAAGAAGTTTTAAAACATAAAGTTGAAGAGTACATTATCTGTATCAGAAATATTATTATATTTTTTTTTTTACAGAAAAAGTCGGGATGTCACACATTAACTCTACCATAGCATTCCCCCCATCTTCCATAGCATTCCCCCATCTCACATAGCCAGGTTCACTTTGATTTTCCCTTGGTTCTTGCCCAAATACAGACTAGGGATTTCATTTCACTCATTAGCTTGTGAAACTTAATGATACATTGGGGTTTGCAAAAATCTGTTACGGTTTCACTATTTGCCCAGAAAGCACAAAATATTATTTTGGGTTTTTTATTTTTCCATCAAACTAAGAAGTCTGATTAATTTTTGTGTTTCTATATTTTGTTGATTCTTCCTAGCTCTTTAGGTTTGTGTGATTTTGTATTACTGTGTTGCTATACTGTGTCCCAAGAACCTACAAAGTTGCATACACTTAAACATTCAGGTCTGTATAATTTTTTCCTAATCTTGCGAATAGCTGATTGATTGCTCTTCATAAATCTCTTCCGACATGTCCCTCCCCTGGCTGTTTAGTACAGGTTATTTACATTCCATACTTATAGGTCAAGAACGTCTTCAAAACCATATTTATCCATCCATCAGGGGCAGCAAAACTTGATTCCAGTGGGTACAATTGAACCCTGTGAATTTAGAGAAAACTGGGGTAGATTATGATATCATGAGTTGCTTAATTGGGGCCAAATCTGTTTGTCACATTGCTGTATACCAAGAGATGTCTTAGATTTAGCTTATCAGTTAAACTTGCTTAGATTTTGGTGGTCTAATGATCCTTGAAAAAGATATGTCGAAACCAACCCAAACCCAACAGGGTCAATGGAATTTTAACACATGGAAGGAAAAATAATAGCTGAAAAACGAAAACCACATGGGTTTGCTTGGCACTTCCGTAATTTCTTTATTGGTCAGTGTTGAGTGACTTTGATGTGTGGATTCTATTAATGTTGGCACATAAACTAGTTTTTGGCCCCCTCACAACCACTATATGGAAATAGTGTCAGTTAGTCTAAGGCTAGCATCTCGCCTTGTGTCCTACATTGGTGGCACCTACACTGGGTAATTAGCACTCATGATGCTAAAATAAGCAAAACCATTGCTATAGATGGAGTCTACTTAACATAGGTCCAAAGAACCAAGCTCAATCTTTCATAATTGTTTGCACTAGATAATTATCCCAATGCTACATGTTTACTGCCAGCATTTTTCGTTGTATTGAGTACTTACACGGTGAAGATGTGGCATTTCCCCAAACATAAGCACATTGTTTCTTTTGCTACTATTTTTTTATATCGATTCTTGTTTCTGCTGCTATCTTCTGGCTCATGCTTGCTGCTTCAGGCACTAGTTTGTTTGGTCTAGGAATATCTACATCTCCTAGGCCAAGTGCTCTTTGAAGTGAGGTTCTGCAGCTGTTTTGATTTGCATGTGTTCCTGATCCTGGTTTGTCTCTGTTTAATGTGGTAGATGTTAGTTTTTTATTTTTGTGCTTGGCTCAATGTATTTCTTCCTTTGGTTTGGCTATATGCCTTTTTGGTTAGGTTTGACACTTTATCTCCCTCTTATCTATTTGTATCTTTTTCTTTTTCCTATCTATATAAGTTTTCTTTGGGAAAAGAAAAAAGCAATCGGGGGTGAAATTCAAAAGTTTGTTGCGTAGAGAACAAAAGCCCGCACTCTCGAAGATCGACTTATTGAACTCTATCACTCTTGATTTCTCTGAAAAGTTGTTTCAGGAAGGAGTGAATTTGTTTCCAACCTGATTGCACATTTCTTCTAGTTAATTACTTTTGGGTATACTTGTACTCATAATTCTTCGATGGCGCGTTGGATTCGTAAAATCAAGGAAAAAATGAAAGCATCTGTCTACGTTTGTCTATAAGGGACAGTAGATGGAGTTATGGGTGGATATCTTGCTAGTTACCCTAATTAGGAGACTTAGGCGAAGAATGAATAATTTCTTGCTATATTTTTTTGTATTTGACCATGTTTTGCTGGTGTTTCTATTTATCAAAGTGCATTTTATTATTTGTTTTTAAAAAATTCATCTTCTGACATTAAATGAAACTATGAGGGAGTTTGTGTGTTTTCGGACCCTAGGTGAGTTTTTTGGGTTTGGCTGTGTCTGATCTTTTGCAATGTTTTCTCGTTTCTATTGTCTTTGAGTCATTTGGTTGGGTGTCTTCTGTCTAGTAGAGAAAAGTTGAGACCGAATAGGTCACTTCTGTTTGAGTTTTGGACCTGTTTGGTAAGTATCCGTGCTTGAAACTGGGATTCAAGACGATGCACCTACATTCTCTTTAGCCAATAACCATTTCTCAATATTCATGTGTGCATATACACGTTTATACACGCAGACAAGTTTCATCATAGCCATAGCCATGAAAGCTATTACCAGAAATTCCTTACGTGGGTCTTAGGTGCGCGTGCCATCATATCATCACCAAACATGTCCAAGTCCTCCCTAGGCACAAGAGAAGTGTCAATGGGCTTGGAGGTACTGTACTTATCATATACTCATGTCAATTAGTTGAATTTGTAATGTATTAGTTTGACTTGCTGATAGTAATTCACTTGACACTAGAGCAAGTTTAATCCATTGGTGCTGTGGAAAACCCAAGTTTGGACTTTGAATTAATACAAGTTCATGAACTATGGACATATTATTCCTAATGGGCCGGTGTCGGGTTTTTACGAGCTAAAATTTTCAGGCGGGCTGGTTTAGTTAGGTACTCCAGTAGAGGGAGCTTTGGGTAGGGCCAGGCTTTAAAACCTCTTTCCCAAACCATATCCACATAGCATTAGTAGATAGCATTTGGAAGAATGCTATAATAGACAAATAATTATAGTGTTTAGTTATAGAATCTTTGATGTAGATTAGCCTATCTTTGCCTGAGTTTTGGTGTACTTTAGCGGTGATGCTGTTTTGATCCAGTGGGCTATGCTTCTTTGCACATGTATGGTTCTGTTTTGTGGTTCAAATTAATTATGTCAAAAAAATTCAAAAGTGAAGAATAAATGGACAGTTTGCAACTAATACAGCCACTAGTAATACAACCATTACCACCTCTCAATTTTGCCAATTATGCATGTACAGGGGTAATGTAATGGGATCTAGTAGTACCCACATAAGAAAATCAGAACACCTATTACATTTGAGGAGACTATAATCATCTGCATATTTGTCATTGATCTCTGGTCATTACTAGACAAAACTTCCACTGTAAAGTTGTTAAGATACAAGATCTTTAAAGCAAGGCAGCAAAAACTAGGTTCATTTTATCATTTTGAAGGTTAGATATTGTAACTTACCTAATAACGAGCAGACTAATGATGTCCAACTTTTGAAAATTGTTGAATAATAAAACTGTGCAATGGAAATTGGATTAGATTCTGGCACCTAGTAAAGGCCAACTTGTCCCTTTGCTTATGTACACTCTGCAGAAACTGTTTTAGCACTTTAGGATGGCATTGTTGTGCTGCTTGAAAGACGGTGATGGGGAACGTATCAAGAGTTTGTGTTACATTGTGTTCATGTATTCATCTCATTTTATGATATGTCATGCGTATTTCATGCAATTTCATTTTATGCATTCAGTAACATGCTTCCGCCGGGGTTCTGAGCAAGAGGGTGAAAGGTATTGAAAGGGAAAAGCAACAAACGATTGAAAAATTATTAGTAGGAATGCATGCTGCTGGAATCGAGAACCCTTCAAAGTTCTTGTTTGGAGCTGTAGCTGAGCTTCCACTTTGGATGGGAGGGAGGGGATACACGCCAGTTTGGTTGCCACCGGAAACAACTATTTGGTCAAACGATGGGTACACATTCTACAGCCCGAGTATGTAATTCCCAGAAATATAGGAGTATGTTACAAGAAAGCAAGATGAATCTGGAAAACAGGCTGCAACAGCGATTTCAATCCCATATCTGAAAATAGTAGCTTACCAGTCCTACATTCAATCTCTTGTTATCCCAGTCATGAACAAGTTCTTCAGATGCTAATTATTTTGTCCCAAGCACATTATTGCCAGAAATGGAGAAAATTGTGCAATTAATAGATTTGCTAGAGGTGAAATATGTCCTAGATGATCCATTTTGAACTCAGCAAGCCAAATCTTTCTCTTAAACGAGGCCCAAGCGGAGAGGGGCCTATTTCTTAAAGCCTTGGTCCCATGTCTTTTGGTAGCACGTTACTGTAGCTATATTTGATCATTTTTTAGAACGTCTAATCAAGCTTGAGCTGCGAATTGCCCATGTTTTATGGTGCTGTTTGTAACTTTTGGTAGCTGTATTTGATCATTTTTTTAGAACTTCTAATCAAGCTTGAGCAAGGAAATGCTTATGTTTTACGGTGCTGTTTGGACCTTTGTTGCATGTATCTTGCCAAGCATGTCAACGGGTATTTGAGCTACTTGCTGGTAGTATCTGGTCCACGGGAATATGTATATCTAGAGTTTAATTGTTGTATGGAAGTTTGGAACATGGGAAATTAGGCATATTTGGTGTGGCATGTTATAATGTGCCCAACTGAAACCTTTGTCAGAAGTATAATCTGATACTTATGGTGAAATAACACTTGATAGCGTAAGTGCATATATACCAACCAAAAGAAGCTACCAATGTCAGGTTCAAGAAATGACATGCCTTGGCCGGTGACGGTTCTTGGAAAATATGTTTCCCTTATTTAGCATCTATTTGCTGATCTAGTCAATGGGCTTAAGTCCATAGGCTCGTATCTCTGTCTATAAGTTTTATTTAGTAGAAACTTTATGGCTCATTGAAATTGAAATGTTTGCATCTACCTTGCAGGCCTATGGGTTGATAAGAGGAGAAATTGTTTCATGACTTTTTGTTGAAGATATCCAACTGCTGGTTAGCGCTCAATTGGTTGAAGCCCTTTTGATGATATTTTGGCTGAAGATATAGATATATGATTTTGCAATGCTTTGAAGCCTTTTTGTTCATAGTTGGTACCAAGGTTTGAACTTCACATTTGGTAAAGAAAGATGATTTGGAGGAACTAATTTTCTTATATGTAATTAATCGCTTGGATGTTCAGAGAATGAGATCTTCTTGGGTTTGTATGAAATATTGTTTACATATTGCCAAACAACGTGTAATCTTTGGGATTATCATGTTTTTTTTTTTGTTTTTTTTACCGTTGAAAGCACTTGGTATAGAATTGAATTCGGTTTATAGGCATGGAATAAGCACCAAAATTTTAGTAGAAAATATTGTACTATATAGCAGTTGAAGAATGCAATGAATGGTGATACATAAAGGTTCGAAAATATAAATTATGTAGCAAGCCTAAAATGTTGTCAAAACATATACAGTTAATAGCATTTTAAGAATGCTGTTAAATGAAGACCAACAATAGCAGGAAATAAATGCTATGGAAACATTCCAAATCATAGCAGGTTAAAAATGCTATTGAAGATGTGCCAAATATAGCAGGCAAAAAATGCTATTGAAAGTCTGACCCCTTTTATAATGGTGGCTACCATAGCGTTTGTTAAAACGTTATATATCACTTTCTATAGCATTTTTAGCAAGCTATAGAATCTGACTTTTGTTGTAGTGGCATTGGCTAATGCCACCACTTGTTGGGGGTGCTAGAATGAATTTGGGAGAAAATTGGTTAAGTGAAGTGGAGGTTTTAAAAGATGAAGGGTGAGAGATGTAATAAAGGCTTTGGAAGGAAGACTTTTGTATTGCACTTTTCGGATTGTATGGGGAGGAGTACAAGGTTGGCAGTGAAAGACTTTTGGAAATGAATTTTCATTACTTCATTCAGTCCTTCAGAAAAGGTACAAGTGAAGCTCTATTTATGGAGCACCAAACCGACTTATACTCCACCGACTCAATTAGTTAGTCGGCTCAAGTTAGTCCTAGAATAATCTAATTCTAGAACACTCTTACACATGTGCTAAAAATCTACTCAAAGTCAACAACCTTCTAGACATTTCTAACTTAAATATTTTAATACACATTTCTACACACTTCTATATTTTTTCTTAGATATTTTAACACATATTCTACATAACTCTAGAAGATTGCAAATTACATTTTTAACAACCACGTAGTGGCAGTTTCATTTGGCTACCCACTACTGTGAATGGGTTGGTTCCCATAATCCCGTGACAAGGCCAATGTGTTCTCGCCTTCTTGGCAGTTTCATTTTTTGCCTGCTATATTTGGCACATCTTCAATAGCATTTTCCAACCTGCAATTACACCAATACGGCCACCCAGCCCGCTGCAACAGCACCAACACAGCTACCCCAAACCCTGTTCGTTGCGGTATTTTAAGCATCAAGTTCGGCTTCGTTGCGGGTTGGAAAAAGAAAACAAAAAAATAGGGGGAAGTTTGGCTCCATTTACTACGAGAATTCGTTCACAGATTATTGAGGATCAATTTCGGCTATTTGTTCACAGATTATTGAGGATTGATTTCGGCTATGTTTGTTATGAGAATTCGCTTAAGGATTTTTTGAGAATTCGTTCACATATTATTGAGGATCGATTTTGGCTATGTTATGAGAATTCGTTTGAGGATTTTTTTATACCAAGTTCATTTCTATTTGTCACGAGAATTTGCTCACAGACTTCATAAATCTTCTCAAAGGTAATTTCCATCCTCAAACTATCTACGTTTTTTTTTTCTCTCCGGCTAATTTTAATTATCTGTATCTATTTCAATATTTGTTTGTGAATTTTTTTTTTTTTTGCGCCAATAGAACTTCGGATTTTTGTTTTTAACACCTCCGTATGTTTTTGTTTTTTTAATAGCAATCCATATTCATATACGTAGAATAGCTAGCGTTGTGCCCATTCGATTCACATGAATAATAAAAAAAATTCAATTTCTTAGAATTTTGATTTTTTTAAAAGGAAAAAAAATACACAAAACCAATCACCCACGTCTAGAATAAAACTACCCCACTATCAAAATACTAGGAGAGCTTGAACACAATCATTTTCCAATCGGTTATGATTGTTTGTAACTCACTGGCTATTTCCAGAAAATTCTTCAGTAGCATTTGCCCATGCACTTTTACCTAATGATGGGTCCGTGTCATTTTGTGTATGGATTTTTACTATTCATACATACCAATTCAGTTTTTTTTCATCAATTCAATACTAAACTTACAAAACGATTTTTTTTTTTTTTTTTTTGCGTCTTGCTTTTCTAGGGAGTGAAGCGAAAATTGCAATTTGATGAACTTTAACTGTACTACATTTGGAGTTCCATGCTATCAATTTTGTAATTAGGTTATTGTTTTTTAGGTTATTGGTTTACATGAGTGCATGTGACACTATCAACATAACTCATTTTCAGTAATTGTTAGCATACAGTTTGAGTTGTTTTTTTATTCAAATTTATTGTTTATACTTACCTCTTGGTATACTTAATGGTTTACCATAAGGAATCAGGATACTATAAATTGTGCTTAATCTTCACATGCTGCCATTATCCTATGTGTGCATGATTTGAGTCCACTTGCTACCTAATATGCCACGTATACATTGTGCATTCATGTAATCTCGCCCGTGCATAGCACGGGTTCAACGCTAGTCCTATGTACTATGGCAATGTAGCTGGGTGCCTTTAAAAGCCTCCAAACTGAAACCTCAATCCCTCAATTCTCAGATTTTTCAATTATTTCAATTATTTTTTCCTCACAAAATACCACTTCCTAAATTCACTCCTTCACAGAATGTAACCGTCAACTTATTTTTTCCAATTAACCGTGCCCACTTCTTTTTCCCATTTCCCAGTATATAAGTACTATCTCCATTACTTTCCCCCACTATCTCCATGCTCTCCCCCACTTTCTTCTTTTACTCTAAAAATCAGCCCCCGTAAATTCATCTCCTCCCATACTCTTTAAGCGCCCTCTCTCTCTCTCTCTCTCTCTCTCTCTCTCTTGGGTTCTCTCTCTCTCTCTTGGGAACCCAAAATCCATGCCTCTTCCATACCAAATTTCTCTCTCTCCACTTCCAAATTTTCAGATCAATCACCCTTCCAAACATAGAAACGAATCATGGTCTCATTATTTCTCTTGCCACCTTCTTTATGTTTATGTTGGAAGAGGGTTGTGTTCAACTAATATATTTGTGTTTTCCCATTTCAGGCATGATTTGATGATTCTATGGAGGTTGGCAGTAGAGATCCCTTTCGATGGTATGATTTCCTTACCACATTTTATTTTTTTGCCGTTTATGGATTGTTATATGAATGTGCAACACCCCAAAACAAATTTGTATACTAAAATAAAAGTCCGGCATTGATGCAATTTTGTTGTTGCCCATATATTTGTGCTCGCACTCAAACAAAGTTTGGAGTTTATTTCGAGTCTGCGACTAGAACTCTATTTTTTTTTTTTTCAATTGGCAATGTTGTGACTAGAACCTTTCCTTCTTAATATTAGACTTAGACCAGCAAATTTGCATTAAGCACTCCCCATGATTTTGACTATTAATCTTCTACTATTTGCCTCTCTCTCATTGTTATATGCCTTCCTCAATTTTTAGACCCCATCAAAAACTTATTTCCATTCTCTACTCTATTTTTCTACGGTATGACAAGAAAAATTCAGCTTCAATTCGAGAATGACTTCTAGGCATGTGGCTACTTCAAAAAAGAAAAAAAGGGTGGTTTTGGCTTATTGTGCATGTATGATTAGGGTCCACATTCTACATATTGTGCCATGTACAGACATTATGCGTGCAAGTAATTCTCGCCCGTTCATAGCACGGGTTCAACGCTAGTCCAATATACTATGGCAATGTAGTTGGTGCCTTCAAAATCCTCCAAACCTCAATCCCTCAATTATTTTTACCTACAAATTATCCCACTTCTCATACTCTCTCTCCTCCACGTAGACACCCAAAGTTCCCCACTTCCGTTTCGATTTTTCCTTCAACACTAACTGCTCCCCATGGTTTCAGTCCGATAGGATCTCGCTACCTTAGCCTTGCTTTGGCAGTCGGTGGCTTCTCCCATCTCAGAGACCCAGTGCGGCATATGGTAAATGAATCAAATGCAATTTATTCAATGGATATAGTAGTTTTTTTTTCCCCTTGATCCTCAACGGATATAGTTTGTTTATATGAAAGTTTCAATGCTCTACTGCTCCACAGTCAATTTAAATAGTGTTTTCATTTTAACCTATTCTTATCCTGAGGTTAAGGTCACTTTGGTATGCCGAGTTATCTGCTTGGAAGCTTCCAATAAATTTATCTTCACCTAAATCAGCTATTGTAACAGTATATCCTTGCATTATGATTTGAAGACCTTTATTATTGCTCAATTTAGATTTCACACGAGTACCGGAAATAAGGTATGCTTCTTGCCTACATGTCTATTTTATGTTCGTGCAATGTTGTTCCTTATTTTTATCTCACATTATTTATTACATTGGAGAAGATAAAATTGTCCTGTAGATTCTTTTTTAACATTTTTTTTTAAGAGTCTGGGTACTTTGTTTACCATTGTTTGGATGCTTAGTGTTTTTGCTTAATGTTAAGCGCGCCCATCGCTTGGGTATGGGCCGCTATAGGAAGGTCTAAGATATGTTGTTGGAAATGTAAATTTGAAATTTTATAGGCTGAAATTTTATACTAAGGATGGATGTGGTGTATGGTGGTGCATTTGGAGTTTATCGTTATCTGTTATGTAAATATACCATTGTTCTTATGTGTTCATAGTGATTTCATCTTAGTTTATTTACTAACTGATATTACCACCAGAATATCACAAATTGCGTTTAATGTTTACATGATATCATTATCTTATCCTAGATATATTATGCGCGTATGGTTTTGATCCACATGCTACCTATTATACCATATACATATATTGGGCATGCTTCTTAATCTTGCCCGTGCATAGCACGGGTTCAACGCTTAAAAAACTATAGCCACGTGGGAGGGATTGAGAGACGGGAAAACCTACTTTTAAGGAGAGTTTAGTATTGAGGGTTTGGAGGCTTTTGAAAGCCCCAACTACATTGTTATAGTATATTTAAAGATTTTGCTTCAAAAAATGCAAGAAGAAGTTGTTTTCTTTGAATGGATCATGCTAATCATAAAGCACTATTACCAGGGTTGCATGTTGATTTGAATTTTGATGTAATTCAAGCTAAAAACATAATGTAACCTCGTTTTTGTTCTTGTTTTGTTATTTGATTATGTGTCTTGCAATTTTTTATAACTTAATACTAAGTGGACAACCAAGCTAAGGTCGGGCTTCGGCAACCCAAATGTCGGGGCCGGCACTGCCGCCACCAACAACGACGAAGACAAGTACGATCCTTTATGCTACTGAAATTGCGAGTCAAGAGTAATATCTGAGAGGGGAAAAAAATAGGGGAGTGGAATTGGACGGTGTACCGAATTGGAGGAGGAAATCGAAGACATCGAGGGAGATGTGAGAGTGAGATATATGAAATCACGATTCTCCCAATCTGCTTGATTGCACTGGTATCCCCGCGTTTGCTGCGTTCGTTATTCCCCCTGCCCCTGACGCTGAATTGGTTTTGTGACGCCTCCCAACGGTTTTTCAAGCAGGGCTTAGCCAATTGGGTACGAGAAAGTAAATAACCGCGATATGGCATGGATTTGTTCGGCATTAATTTAGGGTTCTGAAATTAGTAGAGAGTGAGCAAAGTGATTAGGATGTTCAGTTATTGATCTCCTTGTCTCGACAGATGACAAGGATATCAATCAATTGATAAAATTAAGGGAGATAGAGAGAGAAATGAGAAAAATAATTTTCACGGGGTAAGAGAAAACTAATCGGATGAGAATAATGTAAGAGAATGAAGCCCTTCTGGGTATTTAGTTTTCTCTTACAGAATAATGATGTCACATCCTATATATATAGTGTTTTTAACAAAAATTAATCGGATGAAGCCCTTCAAGATATTTTTTTTGGGCGAATCCTCGCGTTGGACCTTAAAAACACATTTTAAACACATCTAAAGGTTCGGATCGGCGAAATTCAGTTCAGAAAATTGAAAAATTGCTTGGTCCTCGTGAAATTTAAAATGAGGGATCCCTCATTGGAAGTTGATCTTATAAATATAATAATATATATATACATGTTGGGGTGGGTGTCGGGGCGGGGTGATCGTACCCCTGCCCCTACCCTAGTCGTGGCAGGTTTTCCAAAATAACCCCTTGCCCCTACCCGTTACCCAAAAAAATAAAGAAAAAACCCTACCATATTGAGCCGGGGCAGGGCAGGTTCGGAGCAGGGCGGGTTGAATTACCATCCCTACCTAGGAGCTCCGGAATCTTAGCTGACAAAAATTATATATACTATTTTTTTTAAAAAGTGTGGGGTAGCCAGGGCTCACCCTAACCTTGCTCTCCCTCTGCCCCTGAACAGGGGTAACGCTTGCCGCCAATAGCCACTATTGATTTATCTTTACCTAGATCTTGACCTGTACCCAAGTGATAAAATCACCTTATTTGCTAAAATAAGGTGATTTGAGCAGCAAAAATGATACAGGTACAACAACCAACTGCAATAAGTCTCCAACATATTCACATGATATGTGGAGCCCACACATACTTAAGTGTGAAGTGTGTATGGGCTCTAAGTGTGTGGGCTACATATGAGTGTGTTAGAGACTTTTGTTGTACATGTATCATTATTGTTTTAGCAAATGTGAGTTCATCATTTGCTTGGTTGATTTTAGCAAAGTTCATCATTTGCAAAAAAATTGGTTAATTTTAGCAAATTGAAGTTATAATTTGCTAAAATCAAGGTTAATTTTAGTAAATATGTTCACTTCACATTTCCAAAAAAATTTCCAAAAAGATTCTTTCCTCATCTCTCATTTCTCCAATCATTAATCACATTTCTCCCTCTACTAATTGTCTCATACCCCTCACTCTCCAATCATTATTCTTATTTCTCTCTCTATCTCTCTCCAATTATTACACATCTCTCTAATTATTATTTTTTCCAAAACTCTTATTCAAACACTATCTCAAAAATATTTCTCAAAATATTCTTCTCAAAACTCTCAACCAAACAAAGTGGTTGATTTTATCATTTGGGAAACAAAAGAGTAGAATTTAACTTACTAGTAGTAGTAGTATTTTCCTTCTTCAATTCCGTTTCTTTTTTTAACCAAAAAAAAATTCCGTATTTTTTTTCCAAACATCTTTATTATATTGTGACTTTTTTTTTATCCGTTATTATATTAGGGAATTGATATTGGCACTACCATTTTCTCTATTGACACCTTTTTTTTTTCTCTATATATGTAAAGTGCAAGAGTAATACCTAATAAAGACCAACAAAAAAAAAGAAGGGAGTACCATAGAGAAAAGGGGATTGCCAATAACACTTCCCTTATATTATGATTTATGACTCATCAAAGCAATTTTCGCAGATCTATAATCCTATTCTATGCAAGGGAAGATACATCAACAATAAAATTAATTCAATCTAATTTAAAATTACAAAAACATAGAATACCCATATTCCCACTTCCCATGTTTCAGGAATCCCACTCAAGATCTCTAACCCCCTCCCCATGTTCTCCGTGTGTTATTTAAAAACAAAAAACAAAATTCTAGGAAATTAGAAATTCTAGGTTGATTGATAACAAACGAAAATGCTAACTCAGTGCACTTAAATGGCATTTTCGGATAACAAACGATAAAATTTAATAGTGGAATCAATGCATACATAAAAATCGACCGATCCATTACTTGGCCATATATTAATAGAGAGTACCACATGTACATGCCATTGTGTTGCCACAACCTTAGTTACATAAATTTCCGACGAAAAAAAAAAAACCTCCTTAGTTACCCAATCTTTTAGTAGGGATCTAAACTCCCGCTCTTAATACTCATTTTGCGCTCGCAGTCCTTGCTTGAATGAATTTTAGTAATTTGAGGTGTTCTGAAATGCACTTCCACCCTTGGGCTTACACTCCCACTCACGCACACGCATGCGCCTTACGATAGCCTCAACAGCTGATTTTGCTACCCTAACTTTGTCAAAGAATTTGAAACCGTTCCTCAAATTGCAAAGCTGATTCCGAGTGCTAGCTTTGCTTGGTCCTTGTTTTGCTGGTTTCCGTTTTGGGGTTGTCTCTGCTTTGTTTGTGCCCCAGGTGGCGTAGGTTCTCTTTTCCGGTGCCGAGGGTTTTTGGGTGCTGTTTGGTTTTGCTTCTGGTTCTAGAAATTTGTTTGTCTTGGGTGTCTCTTTCTGTGCTTCGGCTGGTATCTTTCCATCCATGTTGTGTCTTGTTTTTTTTCCCTTTTGGGTCTTTAGCGTTCTTAGTCTTGGGTCCTTTTTATCTTTGTAATATGTTTTCAAAGATTAATAAATTTTTGCCTATCAAAAAAAAAAATTTGCGAAGCTGATATCCGAAGTTTTTGAAACTCTTGTTGCCTAATATGATGGAATCATGGAACTACATTGAACAATTAACCAAGTCTTTTATTTATTTTTTATTTTTGGAAGTAAGAAGAAGAAGAAGAAGAAGAAGAAGAAGAAAGAATTAGTAAAAGGGTAAATTTCAGTGCCCTCCCCTGAGGTTTTTGATACATGCAGAATGTAATACCCGTTCCGAGTATTTAGGTTTAATTCACATTTTCTTAAATTGATTATGGGTTTATATGCATGTATTTATTTTGCAAGGGGTTTGAGTGTGGGTGGTGTGTGGCGTTAATTTGTGAAATTGGAGCACATAGCTCACGGGACACACACACACACACAATCATTTTACTTCAAGAGCCCAATAATAGAGCTTAAGGAGATATTTTCCTCGAGCAATGATACATGTACAACAAAAGTCTCCAACACACTCACATAGTGTGTGGAGCCCACACATACTTCACACTCAAGTGTGTGTGGGCTCCACACACTATGTGAGTGTGTTGGAGACTTTTTTTTTTGAGCCACAAGAAACATAATAATATATATATGAAACTAAACCATACATTTTTTGCCAAGGCATGAGCAGCTTTCACAGCCTGCCTCGGCAGTTTACACACAGAAACAAAAGAAAAGTTCTTTTGCCAAATACATATTGTCTGCTAAGATCGATTGAACAAAAACATCAACACTAGATAAATCCGTTAGCCCTTTCAAAATAAGCAAGCAATCGGTAAGGATTTCCACTTTGCGCCAACCTCCACTCTTAGCACACTCCAAAGCTTTGAGAACTGCAAGAGCCTCCGTCATAAGCGCAGACCTTGCAAAAAATTTACAGGTGCCCTTCCCATTTTGAAGCTCTAGTCTTCCCATCCCGTACCAAGCAGCCGCTCCTTTTCAATGCTTCTCCTTCCAAGCTCCATCCACCACAAAGCTCATGGTCTCCTGCTCTTCTTGGTCTTGCGCTCCATCTTGCAAAACAACCTTCTGAAAGCTAGATGCATTCCCCATTCCAAGCCCTTGCAATGCTGAATTAGTTTGTTTCTTCACCCTCCATTGCTGCAACCTGCATATAGAAAAGAACAAGAGATACGCCTCCTTTACAACTAGTGAAACATCTGCCCGGGCATGCCGAAAAACGTAATCATTTCGGCTGCACCAGATAGACCATAGAAGACATATAGACTCCAAAACTGCCCACTTATCAGGAGCATCATCCATCCAACCCCTCAGCCATGCATCAAAACTAACTGGTTGCCCCACTGAAAAATCCAAACCCAACTGCGATAATTTCCATATACGTTTGGCCCTGTCGCACTGAAAAAACAAATGCTCATTGGTCTCGTCCTCATTCCCACAAATTGGACAACACGTGACCTCAATTATTTTCCTACGAAATAGTGCCATTCTAACCGGTAATATTCTGTGAATCACTTTCCACAAGAATAAAGCCAATTTAGGTGGCAAGTTTAGACCCCAAATCTTGTTCCAAATACTAACCCGCTCATCTTCCCTAGCATTCACCCAATAACAAGAGGAAGCCAAGAAATAAGCCGATTTAACCGAAAACTTGCCAGTATAGAAAACTTCCAAAAACAATTGTCATCTCTCTCATACCGTGGTACGTGTATAGATAAAATGTTCCTGACTAGGTCCTTAGGAAACAATAGCTTAACCAAAGGCTCACGCCATTTGTGAGTAGACCAATCAATAAGGTCTTTAACCAGAAAATTACAAATACCCACAGGCTTCCCATGTACCAAATATGGATTGTGTTCCCGAGGTATCCATTCATGTCCAAACACTGAGACCGTCTTTCCATCTCCCACTACCCAACTCAAGCCCTCTTTTAACAAATCTAAACCCCATAAGATACTCCTCCACCCCCAAGAACAACCCGGTTTAGGCCTACAATCAAAGAAATTCTTCTTCCAACAATACTTTCCTAGCAAAACCTTTTCCAACAAGGAATCTGGGTCATTCAAACAGTCTCCAGGCTTGCTTAGCTAATAAAGCTTGATTAAATTCCCAATATCTCTAAACCCCAGTCCCCCTTTACACATAGGTTTACACAAATCCGACCAACTTTTCCAACAAATCCCACCATCCTCCCCTCTACCCCAAAGAAACTTAACCATCACACTTCTCGCTTTATTAATAAAATACCCTGGAGCTTTGAACACCGAAAATAAGTAAACCGGAATTGTTGAAAGAGTATGCTTAACAAGAACCACCTGACTAGCAAAATTAAGAGAAGGAGTACACCTATTAGCTAATTTGCATTTAAACCTCTCCAAAATACGGTTGAAGAGATCTCCTTTCCTTCTAGGAAAGGAGATCAGCCCCCAAGTATATCCCTGGTTTATCAACAAATTTAATGCTGAACAAAGATCTCAAAATCTCCTTCTCTTTAGCCCCCATATTAGGACTAACAAAAAACTCCGACTTATTAAAATTGACTTTCTGCCCTGCAAAGACACAATAATCATCAATGATTTTCTTAAGACGCTGCACCTCTAACAAATCAAACTTGAGAAAAAAGAAACTATCATCGGTGTGTTGGAGACTTGTTGGAGTTGGTTGTTGTACATCTATCATTTTTGTATTTTCCCCTTTAATCTGATTCTACGAGAGAGAGAGAGAGAGAGAGAGAGAGAGAGAGAACACGGCAAGGAAAGGAGGAAGAAGAGAAGGACAAGTTGGGGAAATCAAGAGGGAGCCTTGGTTAACCTTGATTCTATAGTAGTATTTGGTGAGTTTGTGCTTTTCTGTGTTCTAATTCCATGGTTTAAGTGTTCAATTTCTTCTTTTACATCTAGTTTGCAACTGATTGTTGTTACACCACAGTAATTTATAACTTAATAGGGGGGTCTTTTCTGTCTTTTCCATTTTCTTTTATTCCATTTTCTGTTATCCTTTTTGGAGGGAAAAGCCAGTTAGGAGGTTCACGTGAAGTGGGAGTATAAGAAGGAGAGAGAAGGGGGAAGGAAGTGTGAAGAATCAGATCTGTAATTTCATTTTCCTTGTTTTCTCTTGTATCTCAACTGCTGTATTTCTCTTCCTTGAACTTAATAGAAAGAACATTGAGCACCATTTGGTTGCTCCATACCTTTCAATTGTGTGAATCTATCCAAAAGCATATCAATTGTATTCATAGAAATGGGTTTTGGAGGTTGGTATTGGGTTTTTATGTGAAAGAATTCGTGTATATCTTGGATGTGTGAGATTGTGTTTGAACAAGTTGAATCTGCCATGGTTTTGTCCGAATTTTTAGATATGGTTCCTGAAGTCGGGATTTTTTGAGAATTTAACTGTAGGCACCCATATGAGTTCTAAACCTTGTGTTAAATTTTCGTGAATTTATGAGAAGCAAAGAAAATATGAAAAATGATATACCGGACTGCTGTTGTGATTCTGCAGTGCTGACAGCACTGTCGCATCTTGGGGAAACGGCCATAACTCCTAGCGTGAGTATCCGATTCGCGCACCGTCTTTTGATTCTGAAACTAGACACATACAACTTCGAAAGTATGTAAGGTTTGTGTGCCTTAATTTCTTCTAGGGAATAGCAGTTTGTAGTTTGAACTTGGTCGAGAATCTGTATGACAGGTTATTGCTGCATGTTTGGGTTCATTTGTTAATTGTTTAAAAATATTTATCGGGTTCAGAGAATTCTGAGTTTTCAGTATGTTGTTCCTGATTGTGCTTACGGTCTACAGTGGAAATATCAGGACTTCTGGATGGGTAGATTAATTTTATAAATTCGTGGTCCGCAAGGGTGTCGAATTGTCTCAAGTGTGTCTATGAATTATGTTTGCGTTTGAGTGTGAACCTTTTGGCTACTTTCGGCCTTAATTAGTGTTTTATTATTGATTGTGAATGGTTCTGAGCTAATTGAGGATACATGTTACAGATAAAGGGACGGACACGTCTGAGATGTCGAAACAATAGTTGAATCTACCTTTATTTTTTAGGATTGAGGTGAGTGTTTGATTCACAGATGTTTTTCATTCGGGTTGAACTTGTTAAATGTTATTGTGGCTATGTGCCAAGGCTGTGTGCTGTGGCTGTGTGCCGAGTTATTACGCTTGTTTTCTTTTTGGAGGTTGAATGTAAAATTTGTTTGAACTACATCTATGTCTCATAAACACTCCTGGAACCTGTTTCGGGTTTCAGTTTTGCAGGTTGTCTTTAGGTGGTGTCCACTGCTAGTCCCATGGTGCAAATTGTGCTATTTTTTGGGGGCCCTTGTCGGGAGTTTTGCTAGATAGGTAGTGTTTTGGGAACTGGAGGGGTTTGGCATTGGGCCAAAAGATAGTAGTATAGTTTGTTGAACTCAGCTGGTGTTGTTTATTTAAGACTTCTGCTGTAATTTGTGTGACGAGTTTATATTTTTGTGTTGTAATAATATAGTGGTTTGAGTTTTCTTTAAGTGTGTAATTCTCAATGATGGGTTGGGACTTGGGAGCCAGTTGACTGCACACCGGGTGTGGTTTGACTCGCCTAAGTGCTAATCCGGGGCCGGGTCGTTACACAGAAACCTTCCCTGAGGTTTCTGAAATGACACTGACCTCCCCCACTTTCGAAAATATTATTGAGATTCCCCCTTCCTGTTAAATTGCCCTAAACGGTGTCATGTTTTGAGATTAAAAGACTTAAATGCCCTCATCTAGGCTTCATGCTCCAGCCATTTCCCTAATCCCTCTCTTCCTTTTTTTTTTTTGAGCAACATAAAACATAACCATTCATAAAACTCAAACCATACAACGTTTAGCTGAGGTATGGGCTACCTCAACTATTTGTCTCGGAACTTTAGTTGCACAAATCCAAGAAAACAATTTAGAGATATACAAAATATCAAGCAAAACAGGCTTAGCAAAAACATCCATCCAAACAAACTAAACCCTTAATCACCAGAAGACAATCTTTTAAGATTTCAACACGCGTCCAACCTTTGCATTTGGCCCATTCCAAAGCTCACAACACAGCAATTGCCTCCTCATAAATGTCGAGCTCGCCACAACTTTGCATGATCCCTGCTCACCATCCAACCCATCAACTACCCATGCCACTGCACCCTCCCAAGAATCATTTTTCCACGCAGTCATGCACCATCCACCAGAATCCTCACCGCATCATTCCTATCCAAACCACTCCCCTCATTTCGAAGAACCACATTTGAGCTATCCGCAGCAGTTCCACCCATTAGATGATTTGGAGAGCCCCTGCATTCTTCTTTCTCTAAGTCTTTCTCCTACAAGGAACACACCATGCGGCTCACCTGCCAACAATCCTTTGATACTTGCGAAAAATTTACCTGACAATGTTTAAACACCATGTTATTCCTCATACACCAGATAGCCCACATAATAGAAATAGACTCCAATACCGCTAATCCCTCTCTTCCTTAAACGGATAGAAGAGTTGGAAGCACAACATTTTCTTGTCATTTTCTAAAGCATAATAAAATCAAGTCTATCTTAGTGCCTATAAATTTTCTTTCTCAAACATGCTAACCTCATTTTGGCTACTTAAAAAGGTGAATTATTATTTTTTCCTTATTCAAATTCTTTTAGCATTTTTTTTGGGTAAATAAGCGTGAAAATAAAAGGGGCTAAACGAATATACAACCTACAAGGGGCATACCCCAGGGAGGACAAAGCAAAAGAAAGAAAAGAAAAAGACAAAAACTTCTAAGGCAAGCTTGTCAAAGAAAGTGGGGAAGGCCAATTGGCTACATGGAGCGAGGGGTAGAGTGTTTCTCCCTCATCTAGAAGATGAAGGAGAAACACCCCATATAAAAGTGCAGCATGATGAGTATACAAAATGTGGGACAACCCCCCATAGAGCATTACAACTATAGAAATAAACAAAATACAGCAGCATCAGCTCATCACAGAATACGTAACTACTATTCGGCAGTCAAAAGTAGATATCAATTCATAGGAGCATCCCATAATAAATCACAGGAGCAGTTCAACATAAGTCAGTCCTTAGCAAAACCCAGAAGTGCAGTAGATGAACTGCAGGTGACAGCGAGGGAGGACTCACTATACATCATAGTTTTGGCTTGGACTTGATGCAGCTTATCCCATATGCAGCAGCAGTTGGTACGGGAGGACGACCCCCTCCTTAAAGGGTATCAAACAGGCATTGATGCAGTTTTGGCTTGGACTTGATGCAGTTGGTAGAGTGTTTCTTTTAGCATTTGTCTGGTTTGCATTAATTATTTTGAATTATTGGTTCGTCTGAATAAGAGGAATCTAAATTTTTAAATAAAGACAAAAGTAATCCAAAAAGTCTGTTTGTTTTAAATTTTTATTCTCTTTAGTGAAATGTTTTAACAATTTTATCATAATGTGTGGGGTATTTTCCCAGAACTACAGAAGACGTACAAACTAGCTCGTCTGAAATCACCACGTGCCCCTGCACGTGGTAAATGACACGGAATAATACGCGGACGACCACCAAGCCCATAATCCAATGATAACTCAAAGCCTACTTGCTCGTCGGACAATGTAGATGGAACAGACCAATGCGGGATAAGCCCTAGCAACAGACTTTCCTTGCGAAAATAAGCAAAGGAGGGAATATCCGAAGATATTCCCAGAATCAGTTGAGCTTGCGAAGATAAGCACAATCTTACTCGGAGATGGAAAGCCAATCAACATACCAAACAAGGAGCAAACTCCCATGTAGGGTAAAACTTCGAACGAGCAATATGCTGCCATCTTGACAAGGATCCTTATCGAATAAGGAATCCAGAATCATGTAGACTACGCTACCCAGTAAGGAAGAATTCTAAGATTAGAATGATTCCAAACAGAGAAGAATTCTACAAGGAAATGCAAGGAAATCGCCTATAAAAGGGGTCGAACCCTAAACACAAGAGATATGCTCGAATCCACTCTCATACTTACACACTTTTTTCGCTTATCCTCTAGTTCGTCAGTGCTAACTTAAGCATCGGAGGGCCCTTGCCGCCTAAAGGCCAGGGTGCTCTGACAATTTATTCGTGCTGCAGGATCGAGGTCGCTCCACTCAAAGAGGATTTGATCTCATAAGAGCAGGGAAATAACTTCGTGAGTTTTTCCTCTCTTACACATAATTTTTTATTTTTTAGATTCCTTCGTCAAGACAAACTCAATATGCCAATAAAAAAAGATAAACCCAATAATCCACAAACAATGAGTGCAAATTAACAATTGCGAAAAAACTTTGAATAAGGACAAAAAAAAAATCAAATATTGGTCCTTTTTCCAGAAAAAAAAGAAAGAAAGATAAAAGTTAATTTTTACTTTTTCAATTTCTCTCGTCGAGACAAACCTATAAGCCACAAAAGTTGACGAAAAACTAACGAACTCTTATTTTTTTATGAGATTTAATAAGAGCAATTTGAACTTTTTGAGAGAAGATTGATTGGGTTTCTAGGGTGAAAGACAGAAGCAAGTAATTAAAGAAGGAAATAGTGTAGGTGCAGGAGTTAGAGTTTCGACCACACCGACAACAAATCTAATTTTTAGACGGGAGGATAACAGAAGGGGGAATTTTTATAATGTCAGAAAAAGCATGGGAGGGCAGTGTTATTTCAGAAACCTCAAGGGACATATCTGCATTTGTCAGAAATCGTAGGGGAGGTCAGTGAAATTTACCCTTAGTAAAAAAGAAGCCACCAGTCAAGAAAATAAGGCCAGCGATAAAGTTTATATTTTGTGCACTAAAGGCAAAAAAAACATATAACAATGGACGTAGGGCCCAAACCCGGCTTAAGGGCAAAGCCCAAGAAGCCTAGGCTTCAGGCCCACAAAAAAATGTTAAAAATTAGGGGCCTCCAAATTTGTTAGGACCCCTATATTTATGTATGAGGCTCTAATAGTGTTTATGCCTTCTACAATAAATGATAGATTTTAAAATATTTTATTGATTATCTATTTTTAGATAGCTATACGTTTATATTTTGTAATGATAAATCTTTTGTACTGGTTTTATGAAGACTCCCTATAGATAAACCTTTGTATACAAATATAAAATGGGCCTCAATTAATAAGTTCGTTTTCAGCCCCCGAAATCTTTGAGCCGACTTTGGTAGGGCCCCATCTCTACTGGAGTAAATTGTGAAGAGTGTGAGACGAATGCATGCTGAAAGCCTCCATGTCAAATGTGCCTGAGCAGAGGCTAAGGCAGAGACCGTAAAAAATCGGCATTTCAAGCAGAGGCTGAGACCAACAATAACCCATTGTGTCTGAACAGTGCCTCTGGAGAAGGTTCATGCCCTCGGAATTCCACAAACACCTAGACAAAATATGCATGTTAGTTATGAACAACAGGCTATGTGGCTAACAAAAGTTTAGAAAAGAACAGCGAGAAGATCAATGGGGCATAGCAGCCAAGGTTCTCAATATCGTATTGGCTTGGGTAGGTTCTCAATACCGTTTCACCCAAATCCAATAGGTATTGGCCGGAACGGTATGAGATTCAAAACCTTGATACCAGCATCAGTAGAGTGCTTGGCCCAATGGAAATTTATTCCATTGAGCAAATTAATATAGAACTTTGAGGGGGGAAAAAGGGAGTAAGATTATCGTATCTAACCTCCAATGGTGCTTTTCCACCTCCGAGACCAAGTATTGTTTCCCGGAACCTTTTCCCTGTTTCTTGGACAGCCTGTTGCAAGACACGTAAGATTCCATTTACTTATCATTTGTGAACTATCCTTTGGTAACATGGGCAATTCAAAATCTCGCGAAACAAGTAAACAAGAGCTGCTGACCAGAGCCATAACAAGATTCACAAACTGTTTACAGATGGTTTAACTAATAGCATATTTGACGTTAATTAACTAAGTGCATAACCAGCAACTCCCAGGAAAAATGCAGAATGCACTCTTAGTGTTCTATTTTGTGCCAGATCTTAATGGATTAAGACACGAAAACAAACCGCCAACTTTTTGCGCCACACAATCTTTGCACCTGCATTCCATGATAATAACACAAGATAGTGGTTACCGACCTTATCTCATCTGCTCCTGCCAAACTATGAGTTTGTTTCGAAATATTAGTGCACCTCCTCAATGTACCCCATTCATGAACCAAAGTCCGAAATTGAATTCCCCAATTGCCATAAGCCAGTGTCGTATCTTTAACCCTAGCTATACAAATAGAAGGGAGGAGACTGTCTGGACATTCACAGTACCTTCACCTAACATCATGCCTAAACTTCACCCTCCACCCATCCAAACTAGTAGGACCCATTGCTAAATTAGCCATCACTCACCTTTCCTACTTTCCCTATTAACTTTCACATCTCCACAACTGCTAAAACAATTAGAGGTCAATAATGTAAACGGATTCATTTAAACTCCAATATCCCCAGTGAGTTTTGATCTCCAACTTGAGAAAGCCACTAATTCAAGACGTCCTTGCCCAAACCGCAAAACAATCCATCAAAATTGCAACACAAAGGCCATGGATATTGATGGAACAATCAGTTAACTTGAATAACTTATAACTATGATCTAAACAGCAATTGCAATAATTTGTCTCTGTGGTCGTTTCAGCATTTCAAGGATCTAAACTGCAATTAACTGCTTTCCCTGTTGTACCTTTTTGTCATTTAATCCAACATCCTCAAATGCCGAGAAAGCATCCGCAGACAACACCTCTGCCCACTGCAAAATATGATGATTGCTATAATAAAAAAAAAAACATCACCGGAAATCATAACATCGGTAAGCAATGAAAAACCAATCTGAGGGAGGGTAATATGGAATAAAAACAATCAAAATCTTCTTCAACCTTCCACTGAACAGGGGAAAAAAAAAAGTATAAAAGAAAACAGAAGGAACAAAAAGGAACCCAAATATACAAAATAAACGTATAAAAACAAATACCTTGTAACTGTAGTATCCAGCAGCATATCCAGCTGAAATGGAGAAGACACACGCTCCAAAGGAACAAGTTAGAAAAATAAAATCATGAGAAAATTAAATAGCTATCCTGTTTGGGGATCCTACTTAAGTCCCCATCATAGTGGGTTTGAATATTTACGTTCTCATTCCGAAATTGGTGATGTTGGACCATTTTAGGATGCTCTAGTACTACCGCCTACAATAGGAACCGTGGTTTTTTTTGGGTGGGATATAAGAATAGTACTTCGGAGAAAGTGCGCAAAGAAGAGGATAGGAAAGAATGAGAAGAAGAAGAGAGGGAAGAGAGATAGAGGTGCTTTACCCTTGCAAGGGTCACGCGGTTTCTGCAAGGAAGGCCCGCAGCCCAAACCCCGATCACAATGGCCTCAGTCTTGTAAACTCAATTTATTAATCAACTCTACTCCAAAATGAAAGATTACAACCCAATTTATAATACATGGAAAAGACCCTTCTAATTCCTAGAATTCTCAGTGACATGAACGTAATCAATGAAAACATTAAATAAGATATTGAATAGACCTAGATATAAATGCATAAGCAGAATCCAACAAAGACTACATTCAAGGAATCAACATAATGTGTTTAATGTATCTAGATGAATATTAATGCAAATACTAGATTTATGATGACCCTTGGCCTTCCAACTACCATGGATGACCCTTGAACTACTAACTACCATGGATGACCCTCGAATGACAAATCCTTGAACGAACCATGCTGCCCCTTTGATTGGGATCGTTGCAAGTACCCAAATTTCTGTCCTCATCAATGGGTTGAATGCCCCATTATACCATATTCTCTTAAAACCTATTTTCCTTATAATTGCTAATTAATAACCAGTGTTTTCAATTTACCCTAAGACCACTCCTCGCTAGAGTTTCGGCTCTTTGGTGTGCTTTATTTTTTCTACTGTTGTTCCACGTTCAACCATAACAACCATTTTTTTCCCTTCTTCTTCAACTTGATCTTCATCTTGTAATGTAAATTTTTGAGTCGTGTTTTCGGTCCACGAAAAACATGGGTGGTGGTTCTTCGTCTGCTCTTACTCGTTCTTCCTAGATTATTAATTTATTTATCATGGCAGGTGATTCGTACAGTGAACATGGTTTAGTCACAAATTTGTTTGTATCGCTGTTTTTTTTATTTTTTATTTTTTTTTTGGCTTGATCCACATTTCCCTTGCTGTGCTGCTTGTGATTTTCCACACAAGATTCATGGTTAATTTGTTTACCATGTTAAGTGAATTATACAGTGAACATGGTTTTTCTAACTTAATTCATGATATTACGTATAACAAAAATAAATGGTAAACATTTATTTTTACCACAATTGTTCGAAAATTTTATCATGAATTTGGGTCTGACAAACATGTTGCAAATTCATGATTTTATCATGATTTTTCATGGTATATTAGTGTTGTTGAAATGTTGACTTAACGGATTAAAGAAATGTTTTATGAAATAGATGGTATATTAGTCGATAGAGTTGCTAGAAGAGTTAGGAGAGTTGATAGAATAAATTTAGGTAGTAATGCTATGAGGAGAGGAAGACCTAGATTGACATTAGATGATGTAGTCCGCAAGGATATGAGTATTCTAAATCTAAGTGAACATGTAGCCCTTGATGGAGCTCAATGGAAAAACAAGATTCATGTAGCCGACCCCAATTAATTGGGACTTAAGGCTCGATTTGGTTTGGCTCGGTTAGAGTTGTTACAAGTTTCATGGAAATTTACAGAAATCTATCATATTTTTAAACCCTTCACAGTCGAAATGGGAGCTCGTAGATGGGTAAGAGAGACAGTCCGTAGAGATTGAGGGGGAGAGGAGAGAGAGTGGGTTTAAGGATTTTGAAATTACGTTTAATAGGAAATTGTGTTTTGTATAAATAAGGGTATTGTTGAGTTTTTTAAAATTTCAGGATGAGAAATTAAATTTTCAAACCCACTAGGAGGGGGACCTAATTAAGTCTATGATAAAGGACCTCTATTTAAGTTCTCCTAAAATCAACCCAACCCATATATCTACCATCATGAGATGGAGATGAGATTGCAGCTGAAAAAGAAGAGAATTTCTCAGACCAAAATTAAAATTACTTTGGAGAGCAAACCTGCAAATATATGTTGAAAACTGCAAAGAAATCTGTCCTCTGGGAATGGAGGGATCACTTGTGTTCTTTTACTGACCCTCTGATCAACATCATATATTGATTCTGATCCACCAGGAACATACTTGGTATGCAACTCCAAATCAAGAAATGAGAATCTCAACTACAAAACACAATAAAAGGAAATACTAAATTCGGTGCAATTACTTTTGAAGCCTCTTTTGCAACGACATGCGGTCAATCGACTAAAACATGACACTTACAACAATGACGTTCAACACAGAAATACAAGATCTGGCCTGACTATAGTGAGAACATCCTACAACAGAGCTCAATGCAAGTTTTGCTACTTTTGCAAGAGAGAGAAGTACAAGGGAATAGAGAAGAAATAATCATTGACATGAATCATTCCCAGTGAAACTCAACAAATATGTACAACTCAACACATAAATGGATGTTAAGTTGGGTTTATTTTGTTATGTGTATTGTTACCTAGGGTAGTTTAGTACATTTATCTTTGTTCATTATATATAAGAATGAGAAAGGGAGAGCCCTAACACCTCACACATTTTCACAATACGTCTCTTACTCTCTCTCACTCAACAATTTCACAATGGCAGGGCCGGCTCTGACGTTTGGGTTGCCCTAGCCGAACCCCAAGCTTAGTTGCCCTCATACTAGTAAGTCATAAAAAAAAAAAAAGGAAAGGAACAAAGCAAAATCGAGATGTAACATTAAAAAAAAACGTTATGTTTTTAGCTTGAATAACATTAAAAAAAAAATCGAAATCGAAATGTAACCCCGGTTAATCGGTTATGGTGTTTTATAATTAGCACTTCCGATTCAAACAAAACAACGTCTCTTTGCATTTTTTGAAGCAAACCCTCGAAGTCTGTTTTTTTTTCCCCCTCTTTGTTGAAAGAAGTCTGTCTCTACAAAAGGGAGAATGGATTAATGGGTTGTCATTTTGGGCTTTGGCTGCAATGAGTTTTGTTATTGTGAGCCTTTAATATTTTAAATTCTACGGGCTTAAAGCTTAAACAGTCACCATATAATTTTTTTTTTTTTTGCTTAACAAAAAGGTGGGAAAAAAATGGGACGGACAGACACCTAGGGTGGGAATTGATCCCCAGTCATTCAGGAATTGGAAGCATTAAGGAGACCAACGCGCCAACTATCACATTGTTAGCATATTGGGAACTTTTCGTATTTATATACAACTTACCACTTTTTTTTTTTTTTTGAGTTGCCCTGGCCTAGGGGGGTTGCCCTAGCCCAAGGTCTTGCCAGGCTTGGGTCAGGGCCGGCCCTGCACAATGGACAACTAGTTTAACTCAACAGTCATGTGAATCAATTAAACTCCTCACTTTTTCCTACCTCCTGATAAGAATTAAGCACAAATTGACAAACGCCACCATTAACCAATCTAACAAGGTACTGAATAATCCTGTGATTACTTGCACGGGGGCAGGCGTTCTCCCGAACCATAGTCTCTCACTTGACCAATCTATAACAATAATAGGAGATTAGCAAATCTTTGGTTTAATAGTTCGTATAAGAATGTCTACCTTCATATATGCAAAAATCTTTAGTAAGCTCTCCCACAATTACAGCAGTCACTCACAGTTCTCAGCAACATGACAATGATATTGGAAAGATCCTTCTAAACCATTGCAGCAAATTTCTTACCCAATAGAAAAGCTTCACTAGCACAAAAGAAGGGAAAAATCTACAATACACACCCCCTTTTAGGGTGTACAATATGCATCCGTTGTGTAGTCCATATTGCGCCACCTCATAAAAAATGACCTGGAGAACTAGTCATTCATAACATTTTCGTTTGTTTCGTAACTTTTATACTAAGAATTCGTAACTTTTAGATAATATGATTCGTAACATTTTCTTTCATTTTATAACTTTTCGTGTGTTTCGTAACTTTTCGTGGGTTTCGTAACTTCGAGATAAAAAATTATAACTTTTCTCAAATATGATTCGTAACATTTTTGTATGTTTCATAACTTTTATACTAAGCATTCGTAACTTTTGGACAATATGATTCGTAACATTTTCTTTTATTTCGTAACTTTTCTTATGTTTCGTAACTTTTTGTGTGTTTCGTAACTTTTTGTGGAACTCGTAACTTTGAGATAAAAAATTATAACTTTTCTCAAATATGATTCGTAACATTTTTGTACGTTTTGTAACTTTTCACAAATATGATTCATAACTTTTCACAAATATGATTCATAACTTTTCACAGATATGATTTGTAACATTTTTGTTGGTCTCATAACTTTAGTAATAAAAAATCATAACTTTTCAACCATGTATAATCGATTGCGTAATCGATTAAAGTGGTCTTCAAAATTGAGTTATAAAAAAATAGTTGGGAACAATCAAATATGTAATCAATTCCATAATCGATTACACAACACAACACAATCAATTGGGTAATCGATCAAAGTGGTCTTCAAAATTGAGTTATAAAAAACGGTTGGGAACAATCGAATACATAATCAATTATGAAATCGATTACACAACACAACGCAATCAATTGGTTAATCGATCAAAGTGGTCTTCAAAATTAAGTTATAAAAAATGGTTGGGAACAATCGAATAAATAATCAATTCCATAATCGATTACACAACACAACACAATCAATTGGGTAATCGATCAAAGTGGTCTTCAAATTTGAGTTATAAAAAACGGTTGGGAACAATTGAATACAATATCACTTCTATAATCAATGGTATAATCTATTATACGACACAATCAATTATGCAATGCAGTAAAATGGGTAAACATTGCAACATCGATTGTTCAATCAAATTAGGTGAGTAGAGTATTTGATTTGGCAATCAATCGCTATCAATAACTTTTCCAATAGATTTTGGAATCTGTTAGTGTGATGACCCACACCAGCTAACCTACTTACCCTTAGCCTAACTACGTGACTCGAAACGTTACCTCAAGTTATACAGTAGCTGGTGACGAATCCTTCTATACCACATGTTAGTATATCAACTTCCCGATGTGGGACTCCTTAAGGGGTTCTCAGAGTTATAACACTGCAACCAGTTTTGCATTCAATCACTCTAGATAACTTCACATAATCAATGATAGATTCTAAATTCTATTTTCACTACGGTTCAAATTCCTCAATTGATTGGTCTTGATAACACATGTGACTGGCCATCTTATAAAATCGGAGTGATCAATTATTTTTAATCGTGTTACGAGCACTAATTTATAAGGCCCTAATGGTGCGTCCTCAATGTTACCTTATTGCAGTTAATATTATTTTGGTAATCTCGTGTCAATAACTTTGTAGCTCACCCATTACCTTCATTGTTGGTGTTCCATATTTGTTTAACTTGGATGATTGACTCCACTGTTGCTTAATTAAACTATTATTTCCTTGACAACTAATTAGGTAAAAAGTTATGTTATTATTTTCTCTGTAAGTAAAAGTGTTGTGCAATATATTGAAAATATGCATTTTTTGAAAAATTTGGAAAAGAAAAAAATTGGCCTTACATGGTTCAAACAGTCTTAAAAATAGTTTTAAAAAAAAATTAGCTTTGATTTTTTATTACCTTTTGTTATTATATGGCCTCTGTATCTTTTGTTATTATTTTTGTTTTGTTTTGGTTATTTGGAAAATAATGTTTACCTACTCTTATGTTAAGCTGCTACATGCACTTGCAATATTCTTTAGGTCCTACCAACGACAGTCGAAAGAAAAGAGGTGGCCCAAAAGATCAGACATCTAGATTTCCTTTAAAGGGTTCACATTTGAGAATTATTTCAGACATCTATGAAGATCAGTTGGCTGTAGCGCAGTTTATTGTTTGTTGCCGCAAATTTTCACTTGTTGAGAATCGTTTGTTTCTTTTGTGGTTGTTATCCTTCTCTGGAAAACAAAGACAAAATTGTTGATGGTGTCTCTCGACTTCGGATACTAATGACATCTAATTTGGGGCAGGAACATCGGACTTTTGGAGTGAATGAATAAGGGGAAGACCAATGTGAAGATGGTGAAGGAAGAGCATTATCCATATTATTGTCAAAGACAATGTGAAGAGCATTATCCATATATTTTTTTTTTACCAATGAGAGATGAGGACTGTATAAGCATTATTTCAGTAATGGTTTTTTACATTTCTGTGTATACCAAAGCACAAGCTAGTTCCCCCACCGGGTTTTTTGCCTAGGATTGATGTCTATAAAGATGTGGATTTTTTACATTTTTGTGCTAGTTGGAGTATTTCAAAGTAAAAGAAATCGCATAGAGTGTTCCTTGAAAAAGTGGACCTCAGATCAAAAGTACATATTACGGGTTAAATTTGACAATTTTTTGAGTTTACCAAAAAGTTCTAAGTAGGAGAAAAAAGGATGAAAAGAGAGATGGAATTTTAAGCCTATTGGCATATACGGTTCAAAATGAAGTTACCATTACAAACACTAAATGGGTGCTTGTTAACAAAGCTATCTACTTTTGACTAACCGGGTGATGGTTTGACAATCTTGTTGGAGCAACAAGGAAGGCATGATACAATGCTTGTGGTATGACCGCCGATCAAAAAAAAAAAAAAGCTTGTGGTATAACCCTGCAAATTGGGTTGTTGATAAGGATATTTTTTACAAGGAATCTAAGGAAGAACTATGTCATGGATAAAAGAACGGGAGTAACAATATTGCGAATATGATAGGTTCCACTGCCACAACTACAAAATCAATAGAATCCATTAAGTCGGGCAATTAGGAACGCATGAACTAACAAATAAAAGACTACAAAAGAATAATCAAACTGTGTTTCGTAAAAAAATAAGTCGAATCTGGCCATCAACAGATTCAGAAGCAAAGCAGATGACTCACAATGAAAAAACTCACTATGAATCCAAATCTCAATCAGGCCACATTAGCATTCCAACAAAACTTGCGCAGGTCATCAAATGAAGTATTAGCTTATTGTTCCAGCTATTATTTCTGTCCAGATATGAGAATTGTTCATTGTAGTGTGGCAGTAAAAACTCATGAGATCTAAACATACCAATATAAGCATAATGCAGTTCTAGTTTTTCTTTGATATCAAATTTTCACTATGGGATATTACACTTGAAAGCATGAAAAACACCCTTTATTTGGCATTACATCAAACAGTTTATGGGCATGTTTTCATGTATAAGGAGCACATTCTTTCTTGAGCATTACATCAAACACTTAACGGGTATCGTCCCACCGGCTAAACTTCATACACCCAGAGATCACAATTCAATTCAACCACATGATAGAAAAGCTCTTCATTTCAAGATGGAGAAATGGACTGAAGTAATTAAGATCATTCAAGGGTTCTACATTGGCCAAAAAAATTGCGCTAATAGCAGTTATCGCTAGTAGAATTCTGAAGATTAGCGTGGCCCATTTGTATCGTACATACGTAGTGACATTGGCTTAGGGCATGAACAACTTCTAAGAAGTGGAACTACAAAAGCAATGAAAATCAAATATCAGATGAGAAGTCGATTCTGTAAACTTACTTGGTGTGTCTTTAACCTCCTCTATCTTGGTTGTTTTCGCTCCTTTGCTACAACCACAGATGTAGAGGCGAGCGGCGTTTGATACATCGCTGGGTCTAGACTCTAGGGTTTGTGGGAAGGAGATGACGACGGTAGGAGATGGTGACAGTAGGAGATGGCGTCGATGACGATAGGAGATGGCGGAGATGATGATAGGAGATGGCGTTAGGAGATGGTGGCGTCCGATTTTCATACACCGCTGCTCAGAGCAGATTGTTTTTTCCCCTTTTCCTAGGTTTTTGTTTTCATTTTTTTTTTCTTTAATTTGTTAGGTAACCTGTTGCTCAGGTTAACAAGTTACCAATTCGTAACTTTTTATAATTGATTCGTAACTTTTAGCGATCCAACGGTGGATAGCAAGGGTGCATATGATACACAACGTAAGAGGGGTGTGTATTGTAGCCGCTTCCCAAAAGAAGATTTACATAAGTTCACTATAATAGCTCGTATTGTGTGACCATGCATAGGTTTTTCCTTATAATACAGGTAAAATTGAAGATCATGTGAAAATCTAGCGTTGGATCCAAAATGCAAAGGCAGACATAAAAAAAGAAATTAAGGACCAAGTAGCTTGTTGCACTGACCTGACAAAGACTTTCCGAACCTGCGCGATAAGTTCGAGCTGCAAGGACCTTACTATAGATATCTTCAGGGAGACTTTTTCCAGTTTCATAGTGCTTTGCAATGCCCGTCAGAGTATCCCTGTAGCACTTGGTAAGGAAGCTTATTGAGAGAAAAATAATCCAACATGCATTTGCGGCAGTTGTGCTTTACAAGATTGGATCCCACTTCTCAATACGTAAAAATTACTTTACTAAACGTTGTTAACACTAAGACCGTGGGTGGAAAACGTGTTACAGTTCTAAAGACATCAATGACCAAATGCAAGAACAAAGTTCCCACGTGCTCCAAAGAAAGATATTCCCATTTCCCACAAACACAGCTTTGCACATGTTCAGCTTCCAGTAGTTCTAAAATCACCAACATATTCTATAAACAGCTTCTCTGTACCACATTACCACCAACCACCCAATAGTTTGAAGTTTACTAATTGCCAATGAGTAAATCATTTCGTCAATCCATGGATAATGTTGGGGTTATGTATTTTTCAAAAACTCTTCAAAGAACACTTGTCCCACATTGGCTAACTAGAGAACATTTGTGTTCTTTATAAGTGTGGAGGCTCCATGAACCTTTGATGAGCTAGGCCCAAGAGAGGCCTTGCGCGCACACAGGTTGGGCCAAGGTCCAAGCCAATTTGTGAAAACCGATCCGGAAATCAGTTAACCGGGTGCGCGTTGCGAACGTGCAAATCCCTGAATTTGGAGCCTCGCGCACATACGAAGTTAGCCCACGTTTTGCAAAATTTATTTACGGAAAGATTTTTTCTTTTTTGACCAATCAAACCGTTTTGGAAATGATCCGTTACAGAAATCTTTTCCTACTGTTACAGAAATGAAAAAAACGTGTTTTTATTTATTTTAGTGCAAAAAGAGCTGTTACGGAATTGATTAAAACATGTGCTAAAAGGTTTTTGGTAAATTGTTTCAATCACAGCAAAGTAATTGATTCTGCTTTCCCAAAAAAATTGTTTTCGTCTTGCCTATAAAAGGGGTTCTTCTACAGCCATTTGTAACACACTAAAAATCATTTTCTACTACAGAAATTCAGAGAGCAAGAAAGGTCGATTGTTTTGCATTTCCGGTCTTTTCCCGTGCAGAGAAGATCGAGACAGAGGCTGTATTCTGGGCTGTTTTATCCTGGAGACGGCGTGGCTGGTACTGCTTGCACAGAGAGGGCGGAGCCGCGAAACGTCTTAAAGAGAGCGACCTAGTCCGTGACTCAACCCAAAAACAGCAGCCAATTTTCTGTGGTATTTCTGAGGTAAACGGTTCCATATTTTTAAAGTATTTTCAACAATTTTAAGACGTTTTTATCCGCAATGGAATTCGAGAAAAAGTATGCTTCTGCTCCCACCGATATCAACAAGCCTTTTCGATTTGAAGGCTTGCACTACAAACGGTGGAAACAGAAGTTGTTCTTTTACCTCACTACCCAGAAATTGGCTTCCTATTGTTCTTCCGTTAAACCCGCTGTTGTTAATCCATCTACTGACCAAAATCATCAAGAAATTCAAGATTGGACCGATGATGATTTTTTGTGCAAAAACTATATCCTTAATGCCCTGTCTGATGACCTATATGATTACTACTCCACTTTTGAAACCGCCAAAGATGTTTGGGATGCACTACATTAAAATTATGATACTGAGGGGCTGGGTCGAAAAAATATGCTGTGAGTCGATATCTGAAATTTCAGATGGTCGATGAAAAATCTGTGGTGGCCCAATCCCATGAGTTACAGAAAATTACTCATGAAATTTTGTCTGAAGGTATGACCATTGATGAACAGTTTCAGGTTGCAATCCTCATTGACAAGCTGCCTACAGGATGGAAAGATTTCAAGAAAGATCTTCGCCACAAAACAAAGGAGTTTTCGATGGAGAGCTTGATTGCCCGTCTTCGAGTTGAGGAGGAGGCACGAAAACAAGATAAAAAAGATGAGGTTCTTTTTGTTGCTAACAAAAGGAATCAAAGTACGGTTGTGCTCAAGCCGAAAGGAAAGATCATGAAACCAAACCAGAACTGCAAGACTCAGAATGTGAAGCCATATCAGATCAGGAACCAACCCCCTTCGAGTGGCCATGCTCGAAACACTTACCCTGTCCAATTTGTTTGTTACAATTGTAACAAGCCTGATCACATGGCAAGAAATTGCAAGAACGCCAGGCGTCGCTCTGGTCCCCAGGCGAACATGGTGAATGATGAACCACTCGTGGCTATGATATCAGAAATCAATCTGATAAGTGGTTCAGAAGGGTGGTGGATAGACACCGGCGCTTCTCGCCATGTCTGTTATGACTGTTCCTTGTTTAAGAGTTATTCTGAAATTGATGATAAGAAAGTGTTGTTGGGTGATTCCCACACCACTAAGGTTCTTGGTGTTGGTGACATTGATATTAAGTTCACCTTTGAAAGAAGTCCTGCATACTCCAGAGATTAGAAAGAATCTTGTGTCCGGTTACCTCCTCAACAAGGCTAGCTTTACTCATACACTTGGAGCGGATCAGTATACGCTCACAAAAAATGGAGGATTTGTCGGTAAAGGTTATGCTACCGATGGAATGTTTAAGTTGAATGTTGAAATGAATAAAATTGTTGCTTCCTCTTATATGGTTTGTTCTGTGAATGTTTGGGATGCTAGACTTTGTCACGTGAACAAGAAATTGATTAAGAACATGAGTAACTTAGGTTTTATTCCTAACATTTCCTTAAATGATTTCGAAAAATGTGAATATCATGTAGTCAGGCCAAAATCACTAAAAAACCGCATAAATCAATTTCTAAAGAATTGGAATTGCTTGATTTGGTGCACACTGATATTTGTGAATTAGACGGAGTTCTCACTAGAAATGCACATCGATATTTTATTACGTTTATTGACGATCATTCAAATTACACCTCTGTTTATTTGATGAAGCATAAAAGTGAGGCTTTTGACATGTTTAAGATTTTTCTAACTGAAGTTGAGAATCAGTTTAATAGAAAGATTAAGAGACTCCGTAGTGATAGAGGAACCGAATATGACTCAAATGAATTTATTGCATTCTATAATTCTACTGGCATTATTCATGAAAAAACTGCTCCCTACTCACCCGAAATGAATGGAAAGGCAGAGCGTAAGAATAGAACTTTGTGTGAACTTGTAGTTGCTATTATGCTTAGTTCGGGTGCAGCTTCACATTGGTGGGGCGAAATTTTATTGACTTTATGTTATGTGTTGAATAGAATTCCCAATTCTAAATCTCTGATTTCACCTTATGAATTGTGGAGAAACAAGAAGCCCAATGTCTCTTATTTTAAAGTTTGGGGCTATTTAACTTATGTTCGCATTCCTGACCCTAAAAGGTCAAAACTAGCTAGTAGAGCTTATGAATGCGTTTTTGATGGTTATGCTGTAAGCAGTGAAGCTTATAGATTTTTTGATATCAACAATAAGGTGATTACAGAGTCTATTGACGCTGACTTTTATGAAGATAAATTTCCTTTTAAATCTAGAAATAGTGGGGGCACTGAATCTAGTAGTAGTACACCTAGATTAGAAGAACCTAGAAACGTGAACTCTAGGGACACTGCTATTGAACCGAGAAGGAGCAAGAGGGCTCGCGTCTCGAAGGACTTTGGTCCTGATTTTGCATTCTCCTTAGGAGAGGACCCCACTACACTTCAGGAAGTCTTGTCTTCCCCAGATGCTGGTTTTTGGCAAGAAACCATTAATGATGAGATGGACTCACTAGAAACCAATAGAACATGGAAACTAGTAGACTTACCACCAGGTTGTAAGACAATTGGTTGTAAATGGGTTCTTAAAAGGAAGCTAAAGCCTGATGATACGGTAGATAAATTCAAAGCTAGACTAGTAGCTAAGGGATATAGGCAAAGGGAGAATATTGATTTCTTTGACACTTATTCTCCTGTGACACGGACTACCTCTATCCGAGTTTTGATTGCCATAGCTGCTATCCATAACTTAGTGGTACATCAAATGGATGTTAAAACCGCTTTCTTAAATGGTGGTTTAGAAGAAGAGATTTATATGGACCAACCCGAGGGGTTTGTTGTCCACGGGCAGGAACGAAAAGTGTGTAAGTTAGTTAAATCTCTTTATGGCCTTAAACAAGCCCCTAAGCAGTGGCATGAAAAATTTGATAATCTTGTCATTTCGAATGGTTTCAAGGTTAACGAAAGTGATAAGTGCATTTACTACAAGTTTGAGAATTCAGTTTGCACTTTGATATGTTTATATGTTTATGACTTGCTTATACTTGGTTCTAGCTTGTCTGTTGTGAATGAAACCAAATCTTTGCTTAGCAAGAATTTTGACATGAAAGATTTAGGAGAAGCTGATGTTATTTTGGGTATCAAAATTACTAGGTCAGATAATGGCATCTCACTTGATCAGACTCACTACATTGAGAAAATTTTGAAGAAGTATAATTATTTTGATTGTAAACCTATTTGCACCCCTTTTGATCCTGCTGTGAAATTATTTAAGAACACTGGTGATAGTGTTAGACAATCTGAATATGCAAGTATCATTGGTAGTCTTCGTTATGCTACTGACTGTGCTAGACCAAATATTGCATATGCTGTGGGAGTATTGTGCCGGTTTACTAGCTGACCTAGTATGGAGCATTGGCACGCCATTGAGAGGGTAATGCGGTACCTCAAAAGAACGATGAACCTTGGGTTGCATTACTCCAAATATCCCACAGTTTTGGAGGGATATAGTGATGCTGATTGGAATACCCTGTCGGATGACTCCAAGGCAACCAGTGGATATGTGTTCAATATTGCTGGTGGTGCAGTTTCTTGGAAATCCAAGAAACAAACAATATTGGCACAATCTACGATGGAGTCAGAGTTGATAGCACTAGCTACTGCTAGTGAAGAGGCAGGTTGGTTGAGAAACCTTCTGTCAGAAATCCCTCTATGGGAGAGACCGATACCGGCGATCTTAATCCACTACGATAGTACCGCGGCTATTGCAAAAGTTCAGAACCGTTATTATAACGGCAAAAGACGACAAATACGTCGTAAGCACAGTACGGTGAGAGAGCTCCTCACTACTGGTGCTGTTAGAGTGGATTATGTCCGGACAGAAGAGAACCTTGCTGATCCTTTGACGAAAGGACTAGCTCGGGAAAAGGTGTGGTACACCTCGAAAGGGATTGGACTGAGGCCCATTGAGAAATGAGTCACTTGTGACGGATACCCAACCTATAGACTGGAGATCCCAAGAAATAGGTTCAAAGGGAAAAACGAGTCACATGGGTGATATGTTGAGAATCATGCTAAATTAAAAATTAATTCAATCCCTAAGGAGCATGACATCCTGCAGCGTGAAAAGGTTGTGTTATTTTATAACACTTAATGAGTTCTATAGCTCTATGTGGAGTGGAATACCTACACTACAGGAGTACTCTTGATAGACTTACCTATGTGAATGTTGGAGTGTGGCCGCTCCTCGGGAGAATTGGGGCAAATTCTCTAGGTCATTCATGAAACCGGGATATAAGCACATGGTCGTAAAGTGCTGGCTTAAGAACATTACACAAAGTGGAGTTGTGCGTGTGGCGCATTCAGCCTTAGAGTTCAAGACCACAAGTCACTCTAGTATCTTACTGAAGCACTTACACTATGTAACGGTTCAAGTCGGTAGACACCTTTACTTATGCACTAGTTTATACATTCTTGTTCGATGAATATATTTTAAAAAAATACAAGTGGGGGATTGTTGGGGTTATGTATTTTTCAAAAACTCTTCAAAGAACACTTGTCCCACATTGGCTAACTAGAGAACATTTGTGTTCTTTATAAGTGTGGAGGCTCCATGAACCTTTGATGAGCTAGGCCCAAGAGAGGCCTCGCGTGCACACGGGTTGGGCCAAGGTCCAAGCCAATTTGTGAAAACCGATCCGGAAATCAGTTAACCGGGTGCGCGTTGCGAACCTCGCGCGCAAGAGGGGGGGGGGGGTGCAAATCCCCGAATTTGGAGCCTCGCGCACATACGAAGTTAGCCCTCATTTTGCAAAATTTATTTACGGAAATATTTTTTCTTTTTTGACCAATGAAACCATTTTGGAAATGATCCGTTACAGAAATCTTTTCCTACTGTTACATAAATGAAAAAAACGTGTTTTATTTATTTCAATGCAAAAAGAGCTGTTACGGAATTGATTAAAACATGTGCTAAAAGGTTTTTAAATTGTTTCAATCACAGCAAAGTGATTGATTATGCTTTCCCAAAAAAATTGTTTTCGTCTTGCCTATAAAAGGGGTTCTTCTACAGCCATTTGTAACTCACCAAAAATCATTTTCTACTACAGAAATTCAGAGAGCAAGAAAGGTCGATTGTGTTTTGCATTTCCGATCTTTTCCCGTGCAGAGAAGATCGAGACAGAGGCTGTATTCTGGGTGGTTTTATCCTGGAGACGGCGTGGCTGGTACTGCTTGCACAGAGAGGGCGGAACCGCGGAACGTCTTAAAGAGAGCGACCTAGTCCACGACTCAACCCAAAAACAGCAGCCAATTTTCTGTGGTATTTCTGTTCGCTTTCAGATTCTGAGGTAAACGGTTCCATATTTTTAAAGTATTTTCAACAAACCTTCACGCTCATTGGTAACTCAGTTTTAACACAGAGAAGTAGAAGAAAGCAAAAGATAGCTAAAAACCTCAAATCAGATTGTAGTGAAGCAACATTACCTATGATAACACCAATTTTCCATGAATTGGGAAGGTAATTCAACAGCATCCCACTCTATACCTCGAATACCAGCAACCAGACCCTCATCCTGCTTAGTCAGCATATGCTGAAGTGCATGACCTAACTCATGGAAGACCGCCTTAACCTACAAAACAACAACTACAATTAGCAATTTAAAATTTTTTACTTATGATAGCAGTACTGTAATGCATTTGCTATTAGGATTCATGCAAAAATTAAGCTTCGGTAGAGAAATTATGAAAATGAAATGAAAGACAAAAGAAAAAACTAAGTACATCTTAGCTTCACATTGTGCTAATTTAATTGAATTTGAAAGCACACAGACTAACAACGCAGGCCAGCCACAAAAGGGGGAAGAACATACTTGTAATGAGATCAAGTCAATGACAATGTCCAGGACGCAATATACAAAAACCAACTTCATTGTTAAGAAAGATGATAACCACTTCTCACAAATGAGACCATGAGATTGGTTGGCCCAGATTTATTCCCTTAAATCTTTAGGGTGCCAATAAATCAGATCGTACCACATCTTCCCCATCCAAATGACCACACACAGTAACGGAAAACAAATACAGCCCCCCTAGGTTAAAATATTTTGGACAACATATCAAAAGAAACAATTGTCGTTTGAGTATTCAGTTCCAGATATTGATTCCACAGGGATACAGAATTCGGAAGGTAGAAATTGAAATGTATGCAGTACTTTTAGTTTAGTCTAACTCAAATGACTCTAAATTGGGGGCCTGGAGAAGACTTCCGCTAAGAAGCTAAAGCTTTTGCTTGCTGCTCCAAATGTTTTCCAATAATTGTTAAGAACCACACTTCCAATGACTTTAGGTAAAAGCTACCACACTTACCTCATAAAAAGTCATAAGGCTTGGTTTGTCCCCTACTGGTGGCATTTGATTGCACACCATGTGAGCAACAGGCAACCTAGGAGAGCCATCATCCCGTGAAAGCACACGACTTCGAGCAACAACCTCATCCATCCAAGCACCTCCCCTTTTTTCAGATGGACGAGAGCATGGATCAAAATAGAAGTACGCAGTCGGACTACCAGTAGAATCTTTGATACAGTAGAATCTGACGTCCTTGTTCCAAACCTAAACAATGCTAACATTGTAGAATCAGATTATGGAAAATTGATTATATATTAAGAAAACAGGAATGAGAAAAAGAGAGAAATTTACTACCGGAGCTAAACCATCAGCTGGTTCGATTTCAATCCCAAAAAGCATCTTTGCAAGGCTGAAAAGCCCATCCATAACTTTAGGCAATGAGAAATACGGGCGCAACTCTTCCTGTGTAATTTTAACCAGAGAATCATAAGATCCTACATGCAACACTTAAGACTCCTACAAGCAAGGAGCAGGAGAAAAACATACATCATATTCAAGATTCAAATAAATACAGCAAAATTTCCAACCCCGGGAATAGATTTTAGCCAACCAGTAGCTCCTGTTCAACACATGCCGACCATTGGAAAGAGATGCAATTCAAATCCATGTAAAACTTTGTGCAGTTAAGCTTCAAATTGAAAACATCTAATATCTCAAGATTGAAAACATAAACTGCAGGTAAGTCATGCACAGAGGACCGACAGCAAAATTGAAAACTATTGTCCTTAGCTCAAAACAAAAGCAGCTATTCTACCAAGACATTGTTTATGTTAACAATTTGAGATCAATATACTACCAGCATCCAGAAAGTAGAAATTTAATAAGCTATTAGGGATGAAAAGTTTGTGGTTGCCAATGACAAAGATGAAGGTTGAAAAGGGGTAGCAAGTGAGAGACGCTACATGGTAGTGGCAATAGGTGCTTCCAAGGGGGAGGGAGGCCTTCCAAATGGAGGTGGAATCTCAGTCAAAATTAAGTCTCAACCTCAGCAAATATAGCCTGGCTGGGGAGTGGAGCACGTGGCAGTAATGAGGAAGATCAAGGATTGACCCATCCTTGATTTTCCTCATGCTGGTTGGAGTTCAAATTGAAACTGTTCATGCTGGTTGGAGTTCAAAAGGGATGTGGCTCAATGCAGTTAAGCTTAAAGAGGCAGAGGAAATGCGCATTGGTTGAAAGTTGAGATTAACAAAGGCAAGTTGCTGATGACTCAGTGACAGATTATGAAGCAAGCAGTAATTAATCAGGATTCAAGTATGGCGTCAAATTAGGGAAGGCAAATAATGTTTATCTGCCATAGAGATCTGGCCCACGTTTGCTCGCTTTTTAGCTAAGGATCCTCGTGGGCTTTCATAGGACGTGCCACAAAACATCTTCCACCTAGTGACTCGTCAGTCTGACATTGATTAAGATGATTAAGCTAATTAATCCACTTAAAACTAGTTAACACATCAAAATCTAACTATGCAAATACCATCTTATTCATCAACTAGTGGTTAAAGAACTAGTTTTCAATGAGATGAAACAGAGGGTACAATTTAACTGTTGTCCACAAATGCACATTAAATCTCCTGTTATTGGGCTTCAATAATCAATTAATCAGTAATAGTTTTGCTAACTCGAGACTCGGATTCTTAACAATATGGTCCAAACTGATTTTCTTCCAATACAATGATGTTTCTGGTACTTTTTTTTCTCCCACCAGATTTTACCTCCTAAATATGTACTATAAAGCATGAAAAACATCAGCGTAGGATAGTATTTCATCTTACCATATAGTAGGGTTTCACTCAAGTTTTGGAATAGTGTTAAATCTTTGAAGCAATATGTTAATAGGGTTGTATTAAAAGGACACACAAATGAATTATAACATCTCGCAATGGCACGTATCAGATCTGTTAAAGCATCCAACTCAAAACAGGCACCGCCCAGGTTATATACTAGCTTTGGAGGTTGACAAGCCATAATACTTCCCCATACGTGCGACCCCTGACTCACACGTGGTGAGGTAAACAAACGATTCAACACATACGCCAACAACCAACTATCAACGACAGACAAAGGGGGAACCAACCATCAACGACACAGAGTCTTGTCCAAAAGCCTCTAGAAAAGCCTAGCTCTCATACCAAGTTAAAGCATCCAACTCAAAATCAATTGGCAATGAATGGAGAGGCAGCCCGGGTTCATATACTAGTTTTGGAGATTATAATTAACCAATGTGGGACAAGCTCTAACAAGATCAAACTTGTAAAAGACGAATTTCAACTTAGTAAGGAATTGCATAGATAGGAAAAGAACATGAGACTGAACCTCATTTATTTCGTACTTCGACTCGCGAAGCCTCTCACTCCAAAAAGGTAATATCCCAATGACTCAAATCATTAGCTTCAGGGGCACCTTGAGTTTGGTAGAACTGTTTGAGATCCTCCATATCTACAAAAATAAAACCTAGATCAGGCTCAAAAATGTTGAAAACTTAATAGAATTATGCTTCAAAACAGTTCTATGAGAAATTAAAATAATAAGCAGCTATTTAAAAACGAAACTCCAGATAAAACAGAGTATACTCTTCGACTTGCCAGAAGGCAGAAACAAAAGTAAAACATTGCTGGGTAACCGAAGACAACCTTAGCATTCACATTTGTACCCCCAGCCCCCAGGCATGCCAACGCTAATTGATTACATGCTAACTATGAAATGATTACCTCGTATTCTACAACTCAGTAAAATGAGATCTGAGAAAATAACACCAATAATCAGTGAACTAACAGTCAACTTCAAGAATGTAACGGAAAGTATGTGCCGCCGTACATTAGTAGTAACTAGGAAAAGATTTCAGTGTTCTCAAAATGCTGAATACTGAACTTTATTCTAAAAATCGCCATCGGAATATTATTCTGTGAGGCAAATGAAATCCTGCCATAAAACTAAATTTAAAGCTGTAAATAACTAAATATCATGTAGTGATTCATATTCTTTGTTTCTCACTGCACATTTAGTTCATTGAAATTGTACCGAACAGATTACCTTGGACAGCTGCATTCCACGAAGCACTTCGAAGCTTTTCTAGGAGCTCTTCTGCTTTGTCAACGGTGGCCATTTTGGTGGCCATGCTCACCTGATAATACCATAGTAAGCCTATGAAAAAGAAGCATAGTAAACAAATCAGGAGTCATACCTCAGCGTAACTTTTGTATCCAAGAAGGTTAGCCTTTTCCAACCTAAGCTTCAAAATTTGGTCAATAATTGCAGTATTGTCTAGATCTCCACTAGAAGCACGGGTTAAGTAAGCACATAGAGTTCCTCGCGCAAAGTTCGGTTTTGAGCATGTTGTATCACAGCCAAGAAACTTAGATCATCCAATGTTATCACCCATGGCCCATTTTTAGCTGTAGCATTTTCATGGCCCTGGAATAGTCGATGGAGATGCATGAAGTGATCACATGAAATATGAAAGCTAAATGCTCCAGAAGAGTAGCTATAAAAATTTTACATCAGAATCAATGTTAAATACCTTTGATACAGCAGTTTGAGCAGCCAATCCAAGAGCAGTAGCTGGGAGTCCTTCAATCTCTTTCTTGTCTACTATTAGTTTTTCAAACCTCTTTGTGGCATCCAAAATATTCTCCCCAAATTTTTGAGATAGCCTTGCCAACTCCTGCAAATTGGCGCATGGTGAAATGGAACCAAATACCGGAAGAAGAAAATCATACAACTTTATTTGGTCAAAGCAGTTATTTAACCCTCTAAGGCAAACATTAAATAAGGTATCCCCCACCTTCAAAGAAGAAGGAAGGAAGGACGGATAGAGAGAGAGAGAGAGAGAGAGAGAGAGAGAGAGAGAAAGAGAGAGAGAGAGAGAGAGTTGGAGAAAGTCTGATTGTAAACACTTCTTCAGAGATGAATGAAGATTAAAAAGAAACAAAATACAGTGTCTTGTTTTTTCTTCCCATAGATCTTAGCAGTGTCGCGTCAGACACAACACAATACTCGCCAACATAGCGGATTTAAAAAGTTGCATTACATGTCATGCCTGGAGGCTTGGACTCGAAAAAAAATCACATTTAATTTGTCAGTAGTTTATTCCACGACATTTAGAAATAGCAACATAACAACACTAATCAAGATTAAAAGGCCAAAAATTTGATTGCTGAAACATCCAGATATCGTTGTACAAAAAAAAAAAAAAAATCCAGACTGGTCATTTCATTTCATGCTCAACGAAGTGCAAAACAATTGCTGAATCATAATCGCCTATTACTTTTTTATTGATACTACAAGGAGGTTCTTTACCTAGACTCTGTTGGCGAGTTCAAATACAGTCGCTACGAAATCCACACGGGCGGCTGGGAAGTATAATTTAGGGATAGCTTTAATTAGGGTTTCATTGTTAGGGTTTCCGTTGAATTGATATTTATCTTTTATGTTAGAGGTAACTTAGTCCTTTTATGTTATTAGGGTTTCGCTAAAGTTTCGTTATTTATCTTTTATGTTTAAGGTAGTTTAGTCTTTTTGTATTATTAGGGTTTCTTAGGTTTTCTATTTAAGCATTGGTTCTTCTTGTAATAAAATCGTTTGATATATACAATGTAGTCCCTTTAGGCAGTCCGTCTCTCTCTCTCTCTCTGGTTTGATTTGTATCATGGTATCTACGAAGCACCGACACCTCTCCGGGACCCTGTATCGCAGTGTCCCGACACGGGGACACGGCGGGACACGTGTCCCGACACGCCATGTGGCATGGGACACGGCTAATGTGCTTTTTTGGATGGGGACACGGCTGAGGACACGGGGGGACACAGCTGAGGACACGGGGGGACACGGCTAATGTGCTTTTTACCCCTAAAAGTTTTAAAAAATTTCAATTTTACCCCTGAAAGATTTAAAAAAATTCAATTTTACCCTTGAAAGTTTAAAAAAATTCAATTTTACCCCTGAAAGTTTTAAATAATTTCAATTTGGCCCCTCTGTCTTTCTCTTTGGGTAGCAATCAGAAGTAGCAGCAGTAGAACCAATCAGCAGCAGTAGCACTGCAACAATAGCCATGGGTCCTCAACATCCCAGCAGCAACATCGCACAACATAACGCAGTTGATAAGCCCCCAATTGGGTAAATAATGGGGCTTATCTCTCTCCTTTTTGTCATACACGCACGCATATTTCAGCTTTTATTCGATTGATATTGCGCGTGGGTGATTTTTGTTAGTCACAGACTAATCAAGAGACCAAGACTTGTTTTGACGCCTTGGTTTGACCAAAGGGGTACCCGAGTACCCAAGGCCACGTGGCACCCCGTCATTGAACTCCGAGAGCCAAGAATGAAGTACCGGACAAGGCCCGGAAGGACCCAAAAGCCAAGAGATGGTCAAACAGAACAAGGAAGGAAAGCCGCCCAAGAGATACCGGTAGCCAGAAAATCCACTACCGGTATCCGAGGATCAGAAGGCACAAGTAGTTGTAGATATCGGTAGCCCAAAAATCCACTACCGGTATCTGAGGAACAGAAGGCAATACCGGTAGCCCAAAAATCCACTACCAGTATCCGAGGAACAGAAGGCATAAGTTGCTGTAGATGCTGGTAGCCCAAAAATCCACTACCGGTATCCCTTGCAAATTTCCAGATATTTTGGGCCCGACTGAGAAATATCAAGTGCATTTTTGTAATAACTTGGCACGACCTTTGGGACCTATAAAAGGTCCCCAACCCTAGATGTTTAGGGTTATCTTCATTTTCACCTCCTCTCTCTCTACCTCCCTTCCATTTCCCTTAGGTTTTGCTCCAACTTCTCTCTAAGATCCAAGCCTATCTACTTAGATTCAAGGTATTTTGCTTTCATTAATGTTGTTGTGCTACTCATTGGCTATCAAAATCTCAAGTTTATTTTCATTTTCGTCATGCTTCATGTTTCCTTCATTTTTCCTTTCATCTTTGCTTTAAGTATGATTGAGTAGTAACTTTGGTGAAGTCATGGGGTGATTCTCACTCCGTGACTTGGGTGATTTAATGACTTCTCACCTATAGAGCATAATTACGGGTTTGTTAATAGATAGAAATCTCTTGTTTTCGGTCTAAACTTAGTTTTATTAATCTCTTTGATTGGATGTCAAGAAATCTTTTGGCACACATAATGCATAGAACAATGGCACTCTTTGTGTTCGATAAAATGACTAAGTGAGATTCTTTCTATAAACAAACCCATTTTTCATGTGTTAAATCGGTTTTTATTGTTAAATCTTCCGAGTGGGATCGAATGTCTTCGAGCTCCACTTGAGTTATCAGTGAGAAGTGTTAATTACCTACGGCATGGGTGGGTTGAACCCCTAGATTCACTCATTTGGAATTTAGTAAAAACTTCATTTTTTTAGTCACTTAGAGTTAGAGAGAGAATCCCATAAACAAATCCACTCAAAAGTTGGCCGTCTTAACGCCGAAAACTCATTACAAGTTAAATTTCATGCCGGTTGCATTTGGTCCTTGTGGAAATCGACCCTGATCTTACCGGGTTACTATGCTACAACCGACCTAGTCCTACGCTTGGGGCGATGCTATTACGATACAAAGCTGGGTCGCAAGAGCAGCAGTAGCAGCAACCCTTGCCGGAGCTTCGCCTAGCTCCGGCGACCCCCACCGGAGCTTCGTCTGACTCCGGCAGCCTCTGATGACTCTTTTGGGCAATTTTTTTGGCTGTTTTGATCCAATTTCTGGAATTGAACCCTCTGTTTTGTACTTCTGGCACTCCTCTACACTTCGAGTTGATTCGTAGTATGATTTGCAGTATTTTATTGGTATTGGCATTGGCAATGGTTCGGCCCCTATTGCACTGTTTGGCTTCGTTATTGTCTTGGCAAACTCACGATGCTATCCGGCTTTGCATCATGAGTTTGAGAGAATTAGGTTAGCATTAATTAGGGTTTCATTGTTAGGATTTCCGTTAAATGGTTATTTATCTTTTATATTAGAGGTAACTTAGTCCTTTTATGTTATTAGGGTTTCGTTAATTATCTTTTATGTTTAGGGTAGTTTAGTCTTTTTGTATTATTAGGGTTTCTTAGGTTTTCTATTTAAGCTTGGTCCTTCTTGTAATCAAATCATTTGATATATGCAATGTAGTCCCTTTGGGTAGTCTGGCGCTCTCTCTCTCTCTCTCTCTCTCTCTCTTTATGCCTTGATTCTCTTTGCTTTGATTTGTATCAACGGCAAAGAGTTACTCCCTTCCTCCCATTTTGATAGTCATGTTCAGTCTCCAATGCAATTTTTAAATTGTTAATATCTTTCAATGAACAATATTTTTAAAAATTTTAATTTTTTTATAATAGAACAAATTGAAATCCATATTGCACATAAAAATTTTAAATTTTTCTTATAATAGAAATAATCGCAATCTATCATATGAGATCTATATTGCACACAAATTTTTTTATAGATTGAAAGATATTAACAATTTAAAATTGCATTGGAGACCGAACTATACTATCAAAATGGGACAAAGGCAGTAGATATTATGGTTTTAATGTTTATTTAAACATATTGCAGAAGTATTGCATATACTTTTAGGAGTGTCAAAAAAGTGTCGGTCTCCGCCACAACATGCCACCTCCACAAAAACGTCAGTGCTTCAAAGACCGTAATCATCAAAACGCGAGTTATTGTTTTCATATCACAACATGCCGCCTCCACAAAAACGTTAGTGCTTCAAAGACCGTAATCATCAAAACGCGAGTTATTGTTTTCATATTAAATATAGTTAACACATGCCTATTCCCGTCTGCCATTCTCGTAATAGGTTTCAAAGACATCACACTGAAGACCACAAGTAGCAAAAGAGTTCAAATATGAGACATAACAAGATAGATACACGCCAGATAGCAATACAAATAATTTTTTCTTTAGGTCTTAGGCCATTTCTTTTTCCAACCAACGACAAACACCCCACACACTTGCAAAATGTGTTTCGTGATGGATGGCAATAATGGCATGAGCAATTTTATCATTGTAAAAGTGACGTAAATGGTGCAAAAAGAAACAACTAACATCAAAGTGAATAAGTGCTGCTACGTGAAACTATTAGTTAAAGTCAGATGGATGTATAGCATGTTCATAATAGCACATGAAAATTTTCCCATTCATCTCGTTCAACAACTTGGAAGCATACCTGTTCAATCTTTTTAAATCGCTCTCTTTTATCATCTTCAAGAGAGACACCATTAAGAATCACCACCTTCAATTGACCTGCAAGGGCACGTAACATTCTCATAATATAAAAACTAAGCCGTTCACTTAACGTTTCAGATACAGTTACTTACCATATCAAACTCAACTACAAGCAAATAAACTGAAAACAAATAAAATGCACAGGATTCATATTGCATGAGCTGCCACATTAAAGTAGGTAAAGGGTGTTAAGGTACTTGCAATAGGAAGTCACAACCTTATTCTAAAACAAATTTTTGACACTGCAACTTATAAATATAATCCACAACTTTTGATTCGAGGATACAAACGCAAAGATAACGACATAAAAAATAACTACAAGAGGCAAAATCTCTTTATTATGATGCATATCTAAAATTCTCTATTGTACAAATTTAAATCACAAGGGAAAGAGGAAATTACAGGGGCGCCCCTTATCACAAATAAGTCAACGTATAAGGGCACCAAGACACATCGATTCCCAAGAAACTAGAAGAACATAGGTAACCTTGTACTCTTGATACCTGTATTATTGCATGGTCTCACTGGCCATGAGTATTGATGAGGCATGATTGGAAATTGAAGGGAGTAAGTAAGAGTCTGAATGATACTAAGCCAACAGTCTATGTATGCACATTTTAAGCGCATAGCAAGAGAAAGAATACTCAATAGATTTTATCAAGTAAATGAGGAAATCTCAAATGAAGAAAGAGCGAGTTCAAAATAAGACACTTACCTTCAACTATACGTTTATGAGCATCACTCAGGGCTTCCCAGTCAGAAGATTCTCTGATAGCTTTAAATGCGTTATAAAGTGGTTTACTCTGCCCCAACTTAAGCTCCAACTCAACTTTTTCTGGCTGCAAACCCCAACTTAATCAAATAAACATCAGAAGACTCCAAGATTCATTATGTGCAAATCTATGAATCACCGACATGGATGCGCTACAGGACACAAATGCAGGATAGGAAAGGACACGACACTGCACTTTAAGACGTAGGTTTTAAGAAAATTGGGCGACACGACAAGTTGGGCGACACTTTTGAAATTATATTTATGCATTCTACTATGTGAATAAATATATAAAAAATAAGGCCCTAATTATAAATATATAAAACCACATATACAGATATAATTAATCATTAAATCATTCACACAATTATATCAACAAAAATGCTTCTCACCATTCATTTGTCTTTTCAATTTCAATCTACCGTTCCATTTACCATTTCCGAATTATTTTGGAAACGTAACGAGAGTGTCTAGAGCATTTTTTCATGGTGTCCCCATAGTGTCCAAACGGAAAACGTTGAGAATAAATAAGAAACTATGGATTTGAGTTTCAAACATGCGTCAGGAGGTTTTCAGTGTTCGAAGCATATCCAACAGGCAACACCAGTACATGACCTCTGACGAAGTTGCAATTCTACATAGGCACAAATTTATTACCACATTCAAGAACAAATGCTATCTCAGTCAAATAAGACAGTCACTCTTCGTCTAAAAGGAACAATCACACCAATTACAACTAACAAATGCTATTCTCAATTACAGATAGCAATCCCTCTTCAACTAAAGAAAACAATCATTCCAATACCAACTGAATGCCAAACGCAAATCTAATGAGCAAATCCATTCACTCAATGCGAATCAAAAAGTAGCAAATCAACTGCAGGTTAGTAGTCTTTTGCCCAAACCGACCGTCCTCATATCGTAACACGTTAAACATGGTCAGCATTTATTCGACTGCATCTACTGATAGACAGATTTAAGAAACATCCTGAACATGGAAAGAAATAGCCCCTGAACAATAGCTCAAGCGGTCATGAGTGGATCCTTAGTTGTCAGTGTGTGATATTTCAGATTCAAGTACGTGGCACAACGTTGGCATTTCTAGTAATCTAACTCTATTAGCATGCTAACATCTATCTTAAGAAAAAAACATAGAAAGAAAGAAAGAAAACCAGTACCCGAACTTCTTCAATGGCGGAACGTAGTTCAGGAGTATCTTTAACAAGCTTAAGATGATTCACGGCTCCCCAAACTACCACTAGCCGATCCCTAATCTTCTCCAATGGCTCAACAAGCTTCGGCCACGTTGGTTCCACCGTCTTCTCCAATTCCACAAGTTCACTCTCCTACCAAACAAAAAACACACTACGCCAAATATTGCTTTTACCAGCGGTAACAAAACCGCCGTTAAAGGGTGCTATTACCGGCGGTATTCACAACCCACCACAAAAAATATTTTTTCCCGCGGTTTTATTATCGGCGGTAATAAAACCGTCGGTAAAGGTAACTTTCACCGGCGGTAATTATAAGCCGCCGGTAATACTACTATTACCGGCGGTAATCCAAAAAACCACCGGTAAAAATGTAAATTTTAATATAAATATTTTTATTTCCTAAGTATAACCGAAAAGTTTGGGTGGTTGGGCGGTTAGGTGTCGGGGCTCCACACAAAGGGTCGCGGGTTCGAAACTTGGCGGGACAAAATTTTTTTCGGAAATAACCATTACCGGTTACCGCCGGCAAAAGTAGACTACTATTACCGGAGGTATACTACCGCCGTTTATCTTTTCCCGACGACCGTTTTGACGGCGGGCGGTTTTTTACATTTTTACCGCCGGTAATACTTTTCCCGGCGGTTTTGAGACTTTTTCCGGCGGTTTTCTAATGCCGGGAATAGTCATTTTTCTTGTAGTGACAAACACAAAATTCATCACCAAACACAGCCGAAACACCTCATTGTCAATACACACCCCTATAGAAATCATAATTTTTAGGACCAAAAAAACATGCACCACATTTCGCACATGCCATATATGCAGTGTTTCATTGGAAACTGGATGGATTGCTAGTTTTCAACTATCAACGAGCTAATATCACATAAGCCCAACATGCCTATGTGGAAAAATACATAACAATACATACGAGTTTCTTCAACAAGGCACGAATCCCCGGCCGGATGTGCTCGGCCTGGATGGCATCAAATGGCGGGAACTCGAAGTCCTTCAACAGAGGATTTCCTTCCTCCACTGCCGCCGTTGCCATCGATGCTGCGGTGGGGAATGAACGGGTGGTGATGCGAGGAGGGTGAGCAAGGGCAGATCCAGGACACGAATCTACCCTGGGCTAACAAAAACTTGTACACAAATATACAAATGTTCAAAAAAACACAACTATGTCTTCATCAGTACAATGAACGTACACTAATAAAGTTGTACCCAATGATGTCTTCGAAAGTAGAATTCATTAAGGTTATCAATCTCGTGCCAGACAACGTACCGTTTTTAAAATTGTTATGGTACGTACCGGTACCGATACATTTCGGTGTATCGTTCCGAATTGATTGCCATAATTAAAATATAGGCTTCAACAAAAGAAATAAATATATAGGTTTCACGCTTCAACAAAAGATCTAATATTTCTAAAGTCTTGTGCAGTGCAGTGCACCTTTTGCACTTTTCAATGCATTTACACCTAGGTTTATATACTTTTCATACATTTTATGACACTTTTTCAACCTTAAGATAAGCCCACTAGGTACATTGTACCATTTTCTATAATCCTATACCAATTTCTCTCTTCTCTAGTCTCTCCTCTCTCTTATATGGGTTGGGCTATAGTAATAAATGAGGTGGGCTAATTAACTTGGGCTAAAATTTTGCGTATGAAAAATTGAAAAAAAAAAAAAACTCACCTGGGCTTAAGCCCACCTTAGCCCAAACATACATCCGCCCTTGAGGGTGAGGTGCGGTTGACTTGTGGCGGAGGGTGTGGAGACGGAGGCAGAGAGAGAGAGGGAAGGGGACCAGAGGGGACAGGGACGGGATTTGGGGAAATGGGTGGGGATCAAGCGGGGAGGAGGAGGAAGATGGCGTAGTAAGCAGACAGGGTTGAGTGGGAATTTGATAGAGCGAGAGAAACAAACACGGGTCGCCATTAGAATGAAGAGAGCTCCGAGTAACGGAGTGCTCTTTATTGGTGAGCGATTGCTTGTGCTAGTGAAATTCATTTTTGGCCTTTGCTTCAGATGGTCTGCTCAAATTTCCAACGGCTCCTTTTGAGTGGTCAACGGTCGCGATAGGCGGCGGTGGAAACTGGAAAGTGGCGCTGCAGGAGTTTTAAACATGCGTCCAAAAATTACCTTAATTCTACTTGGTCTATTAACTACTAACTAGTCATACATACACAAATTTTTATAGAGTATATTGGTGTGAATCATGCCACCAAATAATACATAAGATGTCACAATTGCATGTTTTCTCGACAAATTCTATATTTTAGGCCAAGCAAAATTAAATCGACAAATAAGTTTTTAGTAGAAAGTTGTTTGGCGAATAGATTCCCACCATTTTTTTTTTTTTTTTTACATATGCTTGATATAGAGTTGATTATTGTTTAGAGAAAAGGAAGAGCACAATATTGATACCAATAGATACTTTTTTGTCTCTAGTTTTTTTATTTTTATATCATTAAGAGTGTGTACTCTGGTTTGAGCTTATACAATATGTGTGAAATTGTGAATTTCCTGGATTGATAGATATTCACCATGTAGGACTAAGTGCTCAAACAAAAATGAGATAAAATTATTACATGTAATATAAAATAGAAAAGAGTATAGGTTGTTCAATTGACAACTATGAGAAGCTATGGAGTCGCCTTTAGCTTTTAATTTGGTTGTTTATCTTCGATTGGTTTGTGGGTTGATTTTTTTGGGCTAGTTGTCCAAATTTTTTGGTTTAGGTGTTCAAATATTTATGCATAGGATGTTCAAATATATTTAGGTTGGGTGTTCAAAAAGGACTAAACTCAAAGAAAACAAAAAATATTACATGCATTTTAAACAAAAGCAAAAAAAAATTGGGTGGTCAAGTGACAACCCAAAGCCTAATGTGGAGCCGCCTATGGTGGTGGTGGTTTTTTGGGTTATATGTTGTAATTGTTATATCACTAGGGTTGTTTGCACTTTTCACTAAGACGTTTCGGCATTGGGATTAGCCAATTAGAGCTTTCCCTCCTTTTTCACCCGACTCTTTGGTCTTAAGAACACTGGTTTTAAAAATGAGTGATAGCCCTTCTCCGACCCTTACTGCCCAACCTGAGTGCGGACAACTAATGCGTTCCACTTATTGAGCAGGGTTCTATGGTCGGTCCGTGACCCCTGGATGCCGCATTTTTCTTTATATAATGGGGTTGGATTTCCAAGGCGCCATTTAGTGCATTTTGTAGCACTACATGGAAATACAATACGAAGTCAAGCATTGCTTCTGTGGCAATTTGTGCTTACGTTAGAAGGACGAGCAGCTGATTGGTATTTTAGTCTTCCTCCTAACTCAATCTCAGATTGGGACACAATGGCAGAACGGTTTTACCGGAGGTTCTATATGCCACGGCCCATGGAGTTTGAAATATGGGAACCTTATGAAAACATCTTGTTTCAAGCATATGAGTTGTTAGAAGGAACAGGAGAAGAGAAGCTCAAAGTTGCCTTGAATTAACGAGACATGGGAGGTTTTAGACCTAGATGTTTGGTCCCTCCATGGGTGGAGCAAACACCTTTCCCTCTTGGATACGATCTCCCAAACTTCTCTATTTACGAAGGGCATGGTGATCCTGAAAAGCATATAAAGCTCTTTTTGAGGCAATGTGGAAGAAATGCTCAAAACTAGGCATTGTGCCTATGACAATTTCCTCCTTCCCTAGATAGGACTACATTTGATTGGTACTGTTCTCTTGATGGATTTGTGGTGCCTAGTTGGGAGGCCATGAAAAGTGCCTTCATACAATCCCAGTACTTTTATAGGTGGGACTCACGATTCCTGAAAAGTGCTAGGGAAAGGTATCCTCAAGAAGGAGAAGTAATCACAGATGATGAACATTCATCTTCTGGGTCAACGAACATGGTGCAAATAAGTGATGAGCCCAAGGAAGGGGATAATAATGGGAAGGAGACTGTCAAAGTATGCAAGACATTTCTAACCTACAAAAGACAACCCCGCAATCCACCAAGTCAAGGCTCACAAGTACCAGTTAAAGAAGGAGAAGCCCCAAAAGAAGAGGAGCAGATGAAATATGATGTTCTTGCGCATCTAAAAAAGATTCCAGCTTTGCTAAGTATATATGATGTATTGAAGATGTCTCCAGAACTTCGAAAGTCATTGATTTTATGCATTGTCTAACCCGGATGGTTTTCATAAGGAGGTCCAAGAAAAGGGACAAAAGAGCACAACTATATGCATGTCCACAGTAGCATTTGGTGATGAGGACATGTAAGCGGAAACACCAGATCATAATCGACCTTTGTTTATCACTGGTTTTGTTCTTAACACCGAAATCTCTGGGGTCATGGTTGATGGTGGGTCTGTGGTAAATTTGTTACCAAAAAGGGTTTTGGGCATGATAGGAGTTCGACTATCCCAACTACGACCATGTCATCTGGTGATTCAAGGATTCAATCAGAATGAACAACGGCCCATGGAAATAGTTAAGTTGCGAACTAAGTTTGGGAGCATCGAGGAAGATACCGAGTTTCTGGTCATCGATGTGAATACTTCTTACAATGCTTTGCTTGGGAGACCCTGGTCCCATGGTCACATGGTTGTGCCTTCTACCTATCATCAGTGTATCAAATATCCGTTGCCCCCACCAATGAATGAAGGGATAATTATTGCAGATAATGATCCATTTAATGGGGTTGAAACCTACTACACGGATGCTTGCTTTTACAAAAAGGCTTCGCAAAACAAAGCAAAGGGAGAAACCGAAGGTGTTGAAGCTCAAACAAAGAAAACATTTCGCTACATTCCGAAGTCTCAAAGGAAGCCGGGGCAAGCGCCTTTGCTCAGATAAACCCAACTTTGGAGTTAAAAGATGCATTTGTCTTGCCATTACGAACGACGGAATGTACATATGTGGAGAGCTACCGTAAATTCGTAGTCCCTACAAAGGAAAAAGGTACAAAACCCATAGTGTTCCATGCAATTGGCGATGTGGAAACAAAAGTCCAGGATGATAACCCAAAGTTACGCTGGTCATAGAAGGCCAAATTACACTGCAAACATCAGAGAAATGCTAGTGAAAACTGGTCTTGATCCTGAGAAGGTGTCCTCACAAACAGTTGCGTCTTTGACTCTGTGTTGTCTCATGCACAAGTCAAAACTGTAAGGACCTGTATTTTTATATAATTTTTTTCGGAAATAATATTGGGGAAGTGTGAGGAAATGAAAATAGTGTAATATGGGGTCAATGTGAGTTGGTGATTGCATTTGGGGTGTCTTTAAAACACATTAGAGACACTATGGGTGTGAGTGCAATTAGTGGGGTTATACATATATGTGTATGGCTGGGTATTTGGGAGCAAAAATTCACACTCCACTCCCCCAAAACCAACGATACTTCCTCTCTCTACTCCTCTCCCAAATTTCCTCCATCTCTCCACAAAATTCACACCTCCAAACCTCATCTCTTCTAGATTCGACTTCATATTCGTCATCTACACGTGATTTGGAGTCCGGGCTTCCTTGGAATCAACTTGGAGCAAGCATTTTTCGGTTGAGAAGCTTCAAAGGCTAGGGTTTTGCATTTTCTAACCGTTTCAAGCTCAATTCTTGAGGTAGGGGACAATATTCTACTTTCTCTAAGTGTCTATTGATTGAATGAGTTCATTGTTCTTCTCCCTGTTCCTCAACCTCTTGTTGAACTTGATTATCACCATGGAATTGAATTTGAATCTTGAATAAGTTTGGGTTTGCATATTTGGTTGATAACTCTATGAATTGGTTGTGAATATGTCTATATCCTTTGCCTAGTTATATTTTGAAACCTCAAATTGGACTTGGAATGAAGCCCCCATCAATTTGAGCAAGGTTGTTAAAATTCCACCCGAAACCCAGGTGGATCGATCCAAAATGCTCTGTTGGTATTTTGAACCTCTCTGGATCGATTCACTGGTTGTCCCGATCGATCCAAAACCTTCTGTTTTGCACTCGGCACATTTTGGATCGATCCACACATTTCTTGGATCGATCCAGACCATGTGGATCGATCCACACACCTTTTGGATCGATCTAGATTCCTTCTGTTCAGGCAGACTTTTGACCCAACTTCGCGGGCATGCCCCGGCTTCGTCCGAACTCCGATTGAGGCGATTCTTGGACCGTTGGAAAGCTCTACAAGTCTACTTTCAAACTCAATTGATCTCATAGTCATAGGCTTTTTACTTTGAGAGAAATATGCTTTTTCCTATCGGTATGTCGGATTTTCTCGAGATTCATAGTTCCATTTTCATGTTCCTTTGCTTCGGGCCTTCATTGGCCCTTCCAAGACTCCTCGAATTTACCTCTAAGCTCCGATAACATGTCGTGGTACATTTTATGATTTATCTTGGTTTCTCACGTTCTGGGACACGTGTTATGTTCGCCACAATCGATACACTACAAGTTTTCAAACTAAACTAATTACATGGAAGTTTTGGACACTTGATGGTTTAATAAACTTTTGAAAATGATGGTTACTTATTCTAGGGCCACCATTCGGTGCATCCATAGCCATGGGTGCTCGGAGCCCACGAAATCCGGCAGGGGTGTTCGGAGCCCACGAAATCCGGCAGAGGGATTTATTCCCTATTTAAAACAAGTGGTTAATTGTGAAGTAATGTGAACTGAAATGTTTTATGAAAATGACCGTGTTTTGAAAGGATTGAACCCACGACTCGAAATGTAACGTTTATGAGGAAACTTATGGACACTTGGGGTTGGTTAGATCTTTCGGGCATCTCCTAGACATTATATCATCTAGTTGATCTATCTTGGTCCGTTTTAGCTAGCTCATTCATGTGTATCATACCTTCATGTGCATCTTTCATTCTCTATACCCTTAGCGTTAGTAGAAAAGTTTTCTACTGGGCTAGTGAGCTCAACCTATCATTTTCAGGTACTCGGCAAAGCACGTGATAGGATTGCTTGGCGTGTGGATGCATATCATGAAGCACATTTGACATGGAGTTATTTTATCCCCTCCATCGTTAATATATTTTGGGAGATGATCTTGTAACTTTAATTCCTTCAATATTTTGACAAAAACTTGGTTTATGTGATAACTCTTAACTCTTCATTACTTATGCATGGGTACGGGTACCCCTTGTAGAAACTCTGTGTACTTTGACTTTGACCTTTCAACGATGAAATGTATGAGCTTTGACTTATCCTACGTGGATTTTATTTGTATTTGGTTTATTAAATTTGAGGGCGTGACAAAAACCCTTGAGCAAGGAAAACCCATTGTGGCCACGAGAGAGGAGTTATGCTATCAAGCCACAGAAGAAGAAAAGTTCTCTGTAAATATGACCGTAGTGGAAAGGGCCTTGGATGATAGGGATGAAGATGGAACATGTCCTATACCAGTACAATCCAAAGAAGGGGGTTAAGCTACAATTGATGAGCTTCGAGAGGTCAACCTTAGTGATGAGGGAGAGAATAAACCAACTTTCATAAGTGCAAACTTGACGGAGGAAGAAGCTCAAAAGTATATCTCTTTCCTGAAAGAGCATCGCTATGTATTTGCATGGACCTATAGCAAAATGCATGGGCTTGATCCTGAAGTTGCAGTTCATAGGCTCGCAATCCACCCTGATAAATGACCTATTAAACAAGCACCAAGAAGAGTAAGGCCACAGCTGATAACCCAAATTGAGGCTGGAGTTGATAAACTCCTCACAGTTGGATTCATCAGGGAGGTTAAATACCCGACTTGGTTGGCGAACATAGTCCCAGTCCTGAAGAAGAATGGGAAAATTTAGATTTGTATTGACTTCCGTGATCTCAATGAAGCCTGCCCCAAAGATGATTTTCCATTGCCCATCACCGAACTACTTGTGGATGCAACCACGGGTTACGAAACCCTGTGTCATTCATGGATGGCTACTCAGGTTATAATCAAATTCGAATGGCCCCCGAGGATGAAGAGTTGACAGCTTTCAGATCTCCAAAAGGGATCTTTTGCTACACGGTGATTCCCTTTTGTTAGGACCATAGGCCACGGTCTTCATTTATTGGCATTTCCACGACAAATCACACATTTGATTGTATCCCCAATTATCGAGTTGTAATTTATTTTTCTTCTATTTTTAGAGTGTTTGTTTAGGAAGTGGAGGAAATCAAATATTTTGTAATTGATAGGTGAAGCTCCTTAGGTAGAGTTTTGGAAGGATTTGCACGAGATTGATATGAGGATTCGAATTGGAAAGATCGGGAGCTAATCAAATTGGATCGTAAAAGGGGTATTCAACAGGCACGTGGATTATATGACATGATTTGCTATGCTCTCACTTGACTGTCTAAGTATCACCAAGGATTTGGAAAGTTTTGTTTACCATAACAAATCCTTAAACAAGGAAGGACTTATTGGCTGGCACTTTATAAAAGAAACGGCAATGTCAATAGTGATGATTTTTGGGAATATATCACGCATTAGAAAATATATACAAGGGCTCGGTTTTGGACGTGCTTTTGAGAGCCTCACGAAAATAATATAGAGCAGCACTTCCTTTTTATTCTTGGTGAATTTCTAGGGTATTCGGAGGACTTGAGGATTCAAGGCGTGCGGCAATCAACCACTTGGTGCGGTGTACGTGGATTTGGCAACACGATCTTTGGTCAATTGGTGAGGATTCACGATTGTGTTTAATTGAGATCGGTTTGTAACTGCACAATGTTTACTTTTAGTGGATTGATTTCCTCCCGTGGTTTTTACCCTTTTTAAGGGGTTTTCCACTTATATCGTTGTGTTCATCTTTTATTGTTTTTCAATTCCTTTTTGTTAGCTTACGTGTTTATTCATATCGCTAAATAGGAATTTCACCTTTGGTCTTACAAATGCCAGGGCAACGTACCAAAGAGCAATGACAGTAATTTTTGGTGATATGTTGCATAACATTATTGAGTGCTATGTAGATGATCTTGTCGCCAAGACAAAGAACAAGGAAGACCATTTGGATGACTTGAGGAAAATCTTTGCACGTTTAAGGAGGTACAAGCTCAAGATGAACCCACTAAAGTGCGCTTTTTGGGTATCTTCAAGGAAATTCATTGGGTTCATGGTTCGAAGTAGGGGAATTGAAATTGATCCCACGAAAATCAGAGCTATCCTCGAGATGTCTCCTCCCAAAAATTTGAAGGAACTACGGGGGTTACAAGGAAGATTAGCCTATATAAGACGATTCATCTCTAACTTAGCAGGGCGCTGTTTGCCGTTCTCAAGGTTAATGAAAAAGGGTGTGCCTTTTGAATGGGATGAACCGTGCCAAAAAGCATTTGATTACATTAAGGCGTATCTTATGAAACCCCCGATACTAATGAGTCTAATCAAGGGACCCTTTGAAGCATATACTCTCACGGCCAATACTTTCTAGGAGAATTGCGAAGTGTGTTGTAATTCTCCAACAATTTGCAATTTAATATGTTTTCCAAAAAGCAGTGAATGGACAAGCCTTGGCAGACTTTCTCACAGCACATCCTGTCCCTGATGATTCACCCTTAGCTACTGAGCTACCTGATGAAGAAGTCATGCAGGTTGAAGTACAAAAAGCATGGGAAATATATTTTGATGGAGCAACAAGGAGCCAAGATGGCCAAAAGCAAGAGGACTCCAAAAATAACAAATCTGGAATCGGTGTTGTGTTTGTTACGCATGATAATGCCATAATCCCACATTCTTTTGCCTTAACAGAAGGGTGCTCAAACAATGAGGCAGAATATGAAGCTATAATTACTGGGTTGGAATTGGCGTTGTAAATACCAATCGAGGATCTCTTAGTCTATGGAGACTCTGAGCTAGTTATAAAACAATTGTGTGGAGAGCATATTGTTAAAAAGGAAAATCTAGCCCCTTATTATGAAAGGGCTAGCCAATTGCTTTCACAGTTCAAGAAAGTGAACATCTTCCACGTAAAAAGAAGGATAAGCGCTCGAGCAGATGCTTGGGCGAGTTTGGCTGCTTCACTCACCCTACCTAATAACAAGACAATTACTATCATAGTGGGAGAAAGGAGAGTTTTGCATCCCTTGAAAGAAGTTTTAGAAGTATTGTCAGCTTTCACAGCCACAACGAAAGAAGAAGAGGAAGATTGGCAAGAACCCTTCATAAACTACCTCCAGCATGGAAGGCTGCCAGAAGACAAAGCCAAAAGGGCAGAGGTAAGGCTTCGAGCCACGAAGTACATCATATAGAAAGACGCATTATACAATAGATCCTTGGATGGAATGTATTTGCGTTGCATAGCTAGTAAGGAGATTCACGAGGTTATGGTAGAAGTTCATGCCGGTGTATGCGGAGCCCACCAAAGTGGCCAAAGCTACATATGCAGTTGAAGCGACTTGGATATTATTGGCCAACCATGATTTCCGATTGCGTTGATTATGCAAAAAGATGTCAAGTCTGCCAATACCATAGAAATTTTATCCATCAGTCTCCAGAGCCTTTACATGTGACAACTTGCTCTTGGCCATTCACATCATGGGGCATAGATGTTGTTGGACCCATTAAACCTCCATCTTCTGCGGGTTTTCGATACATTATGGCTGCTACAGATTACTTTTCAAAATGAGCTAAAGCAATACCTTTGAAAGAGATGAAAAGTGGAAATGTTTCAAACTTTGTCCGAACACATAAAGATATTATCACTGATAATGGACAGGACAACATTATAAGTTTGCATCATTTATAGGTTTGTAGTCCAGGACAACATTATCACTGATAATGGACAACCCTTCAGAAGCAGTCCATTATACAAGTTGTATTCCAAGTATAACATAAAGATTAACCATTCCATGCGGTACCATGCACCTGCCAATGGATTAGCAGAGGCTTTCAATAAGACTTTGTGCAAAATCATCAAGAAGACGGTTGATCGAAATAAAAGAACTTGGGATGAAAAGCTACTAGAAGCATTGTGGGCTTATCGGACTTCGTATAGAACTCCCACTCAAGCTACACCATATTCCCTAGTATTTTGGGGAGAAGCAGTTCTGCCACTTGAAGTACAAATACCTTCTCTGAGGGTAGCAATACAAGAAGCCCTAACGGAAGATGAAAGTGCAAAGATAAGGTTGTTTGAGCTTGAAGCCTTGGATGAAAGGAGGTTGCATGCCCAGCAAAATTTGGAGATATACCAACAGAGAATGGCTAATGCCTTCAATAAGCGAGTCCGGCTACGTTCTTTCAAGAAAGGAGATTTGGTGTTAGTGGTTTGTACGCCAATGATTATCACTCGAAGGACCAAAGGGAAGCTTGAGCCCAAGTGGGAAGGGCCTTATGTCAGCGAGAAAATCTACTCAAATGGGGTTTATCTATTAATCACATTGGATGATGAACGGATCATTCCTCCCACCAATGCAAGATTAGTGAAACGGTATTATCTGTAAAAAAAAAAAAAAAAAAAGGCTCTTGCTAGGTTGAAACCCGAGAGGGCAGCCTAGGCAAAAGTTTGGGCATAATAAAAAATCCCGCTAAGTCAAAAACCCGACCTAGGCAAAAATTAGGGAAAACAAAATAAAATGGGTAGTTCTAGGAATGCACATGATTGGCTAGGATGTATGTGCCAACCTAGTTGGGATATACATTTTTAGTAATGATGCAATGAATCCTAGATCCTTCATAAAAAAAAAACACCACCAATGGTGCAGTATGTGGCTAAACTGCTAAAACACCTCACCAATGTCCAAGGTGATAAATCTCAGGATACTCCTGGCCGGAAAGAGTCTAAACTCTGAACGGCAAAACATCTAAAAATAATCCAAACCACCAAATAAATCATACTCCTGGCCCGCAAGAGTTTAAACTGTGTACGACTAAACAAAAAAAATCAAAACAATATCCAAATAAGAGATAATACGAAAATGTTAATAAAATGACATTATTCGAGGTTGCAAAACCAAGCTATTGGAAGAAAGTTCAATTCATCAAAGAAGCTCTAGCATCATCAAGTGCTTCTTTCACAACATCATAATGCGTGCCTTTCTTTTTGCGTTGTTCAACAGCATCCATGGTAGCCTCGAGGTCCTTTTCAAAATTGGAAAGGTTCTCGGAACACTTGATTAAGTCGTTTTGAGAAGAAGATTGCTTAGCCTTGCATGAGGACAACTCGGATTCAAGCTTTTTGAGTTGCTCTTTTCTGCAAATAATTTCTTCTTCAAGACTACTGACATGTTTTGTGAGCTAGGAAACCGAAGAGGACATCTTGCCTTAGGAACTGGTCATCTCTCCAAATTTGGCTTGCTTCTCCTCGTATTGTGCTTCAAGCTCTCCAAGATAAACATCTCCATAGAAAGTTTGCAGCAAATAGAAGCATTTTAAAAGTACAAGAGTTCTTACTAAATTAGGACTCAATGTATTGGGGTTTGCAGCAAATATGACTTCTCCAAAATACTTGCAATGAGTTATTATGGAAAGTGTTGAATACGAAGGAAAAGTTGACCCATAGTAGGCCACTAAGGGAATAGAGCCCACAAAAACGGCATCTACATAAAAAAAAAAGGGGGTCCAAAATTGAAATGTCCCATACAAAAAAAAAAAAAAAACTCAAGTTTATAAAAATAAATAAATAAACAGCCCACGATGGAAAAATGGGAATTTTTGGCAATAAGTTGAGACATCGTCAAATGCCAAAGCATAAAGAAAAGTATGCCGGATACATGGCAAAGGTTTCATAGATGTGTTGTGACTCGCACAATCAAAATTTTACTTGCGCGACTCACGAGGGGCATTTGATGGCACATAAATTTCAACCAAATTTTAACGACCCAATAAGCCCGCGAATCAACAAATATATGTTGAGCTTGCAGAATATCAAGTTATGTTGACCCAACAAATCCGCGAATCAACAAATGTGTTGGGCCTGCGAATCAACGAATATGTTGAGCCCGCGGAATATTAAGTTATGCTGAGCCTGTGGATCAACGAATATGTTGAGCCCGCAAAACATTAAATATGTTGGGCCCAACAAGATCACATAGGGGTGAACGTAGTCTCAAATCAAATAAGACGTAGACCACAAGAATTACTTTTGAAGGAGCAGAAGAATATTCAAAGGTGGATGCCATCAGATGCAACCACCATTTGAAATTAAATAGAGGAAGATAGGATGAGATACCATCCTGATCTCAAACAAATATTCAAAATTCAAATTGAGAATTGATGGCCAAGTATAAATAAGAGGTCCATCATCAAAGGAAGGGACATCTCTCCCCTCAACGTAGAAACTATACACATACAGAAAGCACAACAGAAAGAAAGGCATACACCTCGCTCAAGCAACTTATGTTCTCCAAACAGCAAGATTCTACAAGCTTCGAAGATCAATCACTGTAAGCTTCAAGAAGCTTGGTAAAGGGTTCCAATCCCCAAAATGTTATGTATTCTTTAAATTTCTGTTAATGTAAACCAAGGGTTTCAAACCCAAATATCAATAAAATAAATTCATACCCTCATTTTCTCTTATATTTAATCTATTGTTTTATTCTTCATTAATCGGAGGTTTTACTTTTATTGTATGTAATTAACGATTTGGATTCCCAAATCGGAAATAGGAGTCTGCAAACAAACAATCAACATTGTTCATTTGAACAATGGATATATGGGACACGGGTTTCGAATCGTAGTTCAACATCTTTTACGATTCAAAATTTGTGTCTACATTGACAAAAAGTTCTTTTTAAAAAATTCCATGGTAGATCATATAACTCTGATAATTCATAATCTCACACAAGCAATGACTTATGTTATTGAAATCTTTTCCTTTTCACGTAATCATAATTAGAAGGACAGGAAGAGTACTATATTATGGCCATGTAATGAATAAGGGAACCTAGTTATGTTTACTTCTGCTTTTGTTTAGTTATTTTTTTTTTTAAAATAAGGGAGAGGCGATAGAGGCCTTTGGTGAGATAGACTCACTGGCCAGTCACGATAATTTAATCCGTTGGATTTGGGTCGTGACAACCACAACCTTAGTTACATAAGTTTCCGACATATCAAAACAAAAAACCTCCTTAGTTACATAATCTTTTAGGACTCTAAACTCCCACTCTCAATACTCATTTTGCGCTCAAAGTCCTCGCTTTAACGAATTTTAGTGATTTTAGGTGTTTTGATGCGCTTCCACCCTTGGGCTTACAGTTCCACTCACACACGCATGCGCCATACGATAGCCACAACAGCAATTTTACTGCCCAACTTTGTCAAAGAATTTGAAACCGTTCCTCAAATTGGAAAGCTGATATCCGAAGTTTTTGAAACTCTTGTTGCCTAATGTGATGGAATCATGGAACTACATTGAACAATTAACCAAGTCTTTTTTTTTTGGAAGTAAAAAGAAGAAGAAGAAGAAAGAAAGAAAGAAAGAATTAGTAAAAAAGAAGCCACCAGTCTAGAAAATAAGGCCAGCGACAAAGTTTATATTTAGTGCACTGAAGGCATAAAAAACATTTATAACAATGGATGTAGGGCCCTATCTCTACCGGAGTAAATTGTAAGTGAGAGTGTGAGACGAATAGCATGCCGAAAGCCTCCATGTCGAATGTGCCTGAGCAGAGGCTGAGGCTGAGGCAGAGACTGACAAACATCAGCATTTCAAGCAGAGGCTGAGACCGACAATAACCCATTGTGTCTGAGCAGTGCCTCCGGAGAAGGTTCACGCCCTCGAAATTCCACAAACACCTAGACAAAATATGCATGTTAGTTATGAACAACAGGGTATGTGGCTAACAAAAGTTTAGAAAAGAACGGTGAGAAGATCAATATATAGGGTATAGCAGCCAAGGTTCTCCATGGCGTACTGGCTTCGGTAGGTTCTCAATACCGTTTCACCCAAATCCAATAGGTACCGGCTGGAACGGTACGAGATTCAAACCTTGATACCAGCATCGGAAGAGAGTTTGGCCCAATGGAAATTTATCCCATTGAGCAAATTAATATTTTACTTTGAGGGGGAAAAAAGGGAGTGAGATTATCGTATCTAACCTCCAATGGTGCTTTTCCACCCCCGAGAGCAAGTATTGTTTCCCGGAACCTTTTCCCTGTTTCTTGGACAGCCTGTTGCAAGACACGCAATATTCTTATCATTTGTGAACTATCCTTTGGTAACATGGGCAATTCAAAATCTTGCGAAACAAGTAAACCAGAGCTGCTGACCAGAGCCATAACAAGATTCACAAACTGTTTACAGATGGTTTAACTAACAGCATATTTGACATTAATTAACTAAGTGAATAACCAGCAACTCCCAGCAAAAATGCAAAATGCACTCTTAGTGTTCCATTCTTGTGTGCCAGATCTTAATGGATTAAGACACGAAAACAAACCACAAACTTTTTGTGCCACAATCTTTGCACCTGCATGGCATGATAATAACACAAGATAGTGGCTACTGACCTTATCTCATCTGCTCCTGCCAAACTATGAGCTCGTTTCGAAATATTAGTGCACCTCCTCAATGTACCCATTCATGAACCAAACTCCCAAATTGAACCATAAGCCAGTGTCGAATCTTTAACCCCAGCTCTACAAATACAAGGGGGGAGACTGTGTCCGGGACATTCACAGTACCCTAACCTAACATCATGCCTAAACTTCACCTCCACCCATCCAAACTAGTAGGACCCATTGCCAAATTAGCCATCACTCACCTTTCCTACTTTCCCTCTTAACTTTCACATCTCCACAACTGCTAAAACAATTACAGGTCAATTATGTAAACAGATTAATGTAAACTCCAATATCCCCAGTGAGGTTTAATCTCCAACTTGAGAAAGCCACTAATTCAGGACGTCCTTGCCCAACATTCAGTAATGGAAGAATACAGAGACATGATAAACCACGAAACAATCCATCAAAATTGCAACATAAAGGCCATTGGATATTGATGGAACAATCAGTTAACTTGAATAACTTATAACCATGATCTAAACAGCAATTTCAATAATTTGTCTCTGTCGCGATTTCAGCATTTTAAGAATCTAAACAGCAATTAACTGCTTTCCCCGTTATACCTTATCGTCATTTAATCCAACATCCTCAAATGCCGAGAAAGCATCCGCAGACAACACCTCTGCCCACTGCAAAATATGATGATTGCTATGATAAAAAAAATAAAATAAACATCACCAGTATAAAGCCAGAAATCGTAACATTGGTAAGCAATGAAAAACCAATCTAAGGGAGGGAGGGTAAAATTGAATAAAAATAATCAAAATCTTCTTCAACCTTCCACAGAACAGAAATAAAAAAAATAAAAAAAAATAAAAAGTAAAAAGAAAACGAAAGGAACAAGAAGGAACCCAAATATACAAAATAAACATATAAAAACAAATACCTTGTAACTGTAGTATCCAGCAGCATATCCACCTGAAATGGAGAAGAGACAGCTCCAAAGGAACATGTTAGGAAAATCAAATCACGAGAAAATTAAATAGCATCTTGTTTGGGGATCCTACTTAAGTCCCCATCCTAATGGGTTTGAATATTTACGTTCTCATTCTGAAATTGGTTGAATGCCCCACTATACCATTTTCTCTTAAAACCCATTTTCCCAATAATTGCTAATTAATAACCGGTATTTTCAATTTACCCTAAAACTACTCTCTCTCCTCTCTTTATCTGTATGGAGACCCTAAAACCTCTCTCTCTCTCTCTCTCTGTGAATCAAGATGGTGACTCGGAGAAGATTGGGACGGAGCGCCACCACCACCACAGCCGCCGATTAACCGGGGAGGATTATAGATTTGGGACGTGCGCGAAACAATTGGACGGATCTGGAGCAGGGGCGCAATGGCGGCTGGGGTTTGAAGGAAACGAGAAAAGAGGGATCAGGTCAACCACTGCAATCATTTTGTGGATCTGAGTCATCTGACCTCATTCGATCGGATCTTTTGGTGGAAGAATATGTGTCACATGGGTCTGTGTTGGTGGGTTCCCCTCACCAGAGCTTTCTATTGAAGACAAGCTTTGGCTCTTTGGTGTGTTTTATTTTCTCTACTGTTGTTCCACTTTCAATCATCACCACCATTTTTTTTTCCTTCTACTTCAACTTGATCATCATCTTGTAAATGTAAATTTTTGAGTTGTCTTCGATCCACGAAAAACATGGGTCGCGGCTGGGGTTTGAAAGGCGTGATGCATCTTCATCTGCTCCTACTCGTTCTTCGTAGATGATTAGTTTGTTTATCATGGTAGGTGATTCGTACAGTGAAAATGGTTTAGTCACAAATCCATTTGTATCTCTGTTTTTTTTTTGGTTGATCCAGATTTCTCTTCCTCTGTTACTCATGATTATCCACACACAAGTCATGGTTAATTGTTTACCATGTTAGGTGAATCGTACAGTGAACATGGTTTATTTTGAATTCTCATGTTACTGAGCCCAAGGATTCATTATTTACCTAACCTAATTCATGATACAATTACGTATAACAAAAATAATGGTAAACTAATTTATTATGTTTACCACAATTGTTCGAAAATTTTATCATGAACTTGGGTCCGAAAAAAATGCTACAAATTCATGATTTTATCATGATTTTTCATGGTATAGTAGTGTTCTTGAAATGTTGATATAATGGATGATTAAAGAAATATTTTTAGAAATAGATGGTATATTAGTCGATAGAGTTGCTTACAAGTTTCATGGAAAATTGCAGAAATCTATCATGTTTTTAAACCCTTCACCTTTGAAATGGGAACTCGTAGATGGGTGTAGACACAGAGTCCGTAGAGATTGATGGGGAGAGGAGAGAGAGCGGGTTTAAGGATTTTGAATTACGTTTAATAGGAAATTGTGTTTTGTATAAATAAGGGTATTGTTGGGTTTTTTAAAATTTCAGGATGGGAAATTAAGTTTTCATACCCACTAGGAGGGGGACCTAATTACGTCTATGATAAAGGACCTCTATTTAAGTTCCCCTAAAATCAACCCATATATCTATCATCATGAGATGGAGATGAGATTGCAGCTGAAAAACAAGAAAATTTCTCACACCAAAAGTGAAATTACTTGGGAGAGCAAACCTGCAAATATATGTTGAAAACTGCAAAGAAATCTGTCTTCTGGCAATGGAGGGATCAATTGTGTTCTTTTACTGACCCTCTGATCAACATCATATATTGATTCTGATCCACCAGGAACATACTTGGTATGCAACTCCAAATCAAGAAATGAGAATCGCAACTACAAAACACAATAAAATGAAATACTAAATTTGGTGCAATTACTTTTGAATTATGAGCCTGTTTTGCAACGACATGCACTCAACCGACTAAATCATGACACTTAAAACAATGACATTCAACTTCGAAATACAAGATTTGGCGTGACTAAAGTGAGAACATTCTACAACAGAGCTCAATGCAAGTTTTGCAACAATTGCAAGAGAGAGAAGTACACGTGAATAGAGAAGAAATAATCATTGACATGCACCATTCCCGGTGAAACTCAACAAAACTGTAAAACTCAACACATATATGGATGTTAAGTTGGGTTTATTTGTTATGTGTATGTTACCTAGGAATAGTTTAGTACATGTATCTCTGTTCATTATATATAGGAATGAGAAAGGGAGAGCCCTAACACCTCACACATTTTCACAATATGTCTCTTACTCTCTCTCACTCTAAATTTCACAATGGACAACTAGTTTAACTCAACAGCCATGTGAATCAATTAACGAGGACTCCTCACTTGATTAAATGTCACGTAATATGGTCTGAAAGTTGGATGAGACATTCGACATCTAAGCCAGTTTCTATTTTTTTCCTACCACCTGATAAGAATTAAGCACAAGCTGACAAACGCCACCATTAACCAATCTAACAAGGTACTGAATAATCATGTGCTTACTTGCACGAGCGCAGGCGTTCGCCCGAACCATAGTCTCTCACTTGACCAATCTATAATAGAAGATTAGCAAATCTTTGGTTTAATAGTTCGTATAAGAATGTCTACCCTCATATATACAAAAATCTTTAGTAAGCTCCCCCACAATTACAGCAGTCACAGTTCTCAGCAACATGGCGATCAATTGGAAAGATCCTTCTAAACTATTGCAACAAATTTCTAACCCAATAGAAACGCTTCACTAGCACGAAAGAAGATCTACAGTTCACTATAATAGCTCGTATTGTGTGACCCTGCATAGGTTCTTCCTTATAATGCAGGTAAAATGAAGATCGTGTGAAAATCTAGTGTTGGATCCAAAATGCAAAGGCAGGCCTAAAGAAAAGAAATTAAGGACAAAGTAACTTGTTGCACTGACCTGACGAAGACTTTGGGAACCTGCGCGATAAGTTCGAGCTGCAAGGAGCTTATTATAGATATCTTCAGGGAGACTTTCTCCAGTTTCATAGTGCTTTGCAATGCCCATCAAAGTATCCCTGTAGCACTTGGTAAGGAAGCTTATTGAGAGAGAAATAATCCAACATGCATTTGCAGCAGTTGTGCTTTACAAGATTGGAAAAGGAAGATGCCTTCCCACTTCTCAATATGTCAAAATACGTTGTTATCACTAAGACCCTGATAATATACCACCGCGGGTGGAAAACGTGTTACAGTCCTATAGACATCAATGACCCAATGCAAGAACGAAAATCCCACGTGCTCCAAAGAAAGATATTCCCATTTCCCAAAAACACAGCTTTGCCCATGTTCAGCTTCCAGTAGTTCTAAAATCACCAACAAATTCTATAACAGCTGCTCTATACCACATTACCACCAACCACCCAATAGTTTGAAGTTTACATGGCGCCAATGAGTAAATAATTTCGTCAGTCCATGGATAATTTACCTTCGCGCTCATTGTTAACTCAGTTTTAACACAGAAGTAGAAGAAAGCAAAAGATAGCTAAAAACCTTAAATCAGATCGCAGTGAAGCAACATTACCTATGATAACACCAATTTTCCATGAATTGAGAAGGTAATTCAACAGCATCCCACTCTATACCTCGAATACCAGCAACCAGACCCTCATCCTGCTTAGTCAGCATATGCTGAAGTGCATGACCAAACTCATGGAAGACCGTCTCAACCTACAAAACAACTACTACAATTAGCAATTTAAAATTTTTTACTTATGATAGCAGTATTGTAATGCATTTGCTATTAGCATTCATGCAAAAATTAAGCCTCGGTAGAGAAATTATGAAAATATGAAAGACAAAAAAAAACTAAGTACATCTTAGCATCACATTGTGCTAATTTAATTGAATTTGAAAGTACACAGACTAACAACGCAGGCCAGCTACAAAAGGGGGAAGAACATATTGTAATGAGATCAAGTCAATGACAATGTCCAGGACGCAATATCCAAAAACCAACTTCATTGTTTAGAAAGATGATAACCACTTCTCACAAATGAGACACAAGATTGGTTAGCCCAGATCTATTCCCTTTGATCTTTAGGGTGCCAACAAATCAGATCCTACCACATCTTTCCTGTCTGAATGACCACACAATAATGGAAAACAAATACAGCCTCCCTAGGTTAAAAATGTTTTGGACAACATATCAAAAGAAACAATTATCGTTTGAGTATTCAGTCCCAGATATTGAATCCACAGGGAAACAGAATTCGGAAGGTAGAAATTTCATATTCAAACAGGAAATTGAAATGTATGCAGTACTTTTTCGTTTAGTCTTAGTCTAACTCAAATGACTCTAAATTAAGCTTATGCTTGCTACTCCAAATGTTTTCCAATAATTGTTAAGAGCCAAACTTCCAGCGACTTTAGGTAAAAGCTGCACGCTTACCTCACCGAAAGTCATAAGGCTTGGTTTGTCCCCTACTGGTGGCATTTGATTGCACACCATGTGAGCAACAGGCAACCTAGGAGAGCCATCATCCCGTGAAAGCACACGACTTCGAGCAACAACCTCATCCATCCAAGCACCTCCCCTTTTTTCAGATGGACGAGAGTATGGATCAAAGTAGAAGTACGCAGTTGGACTACCAGTAGAATCTTTGATACAGTAGAATCTGACATCCTTGTTCCAAACCTAAACAATGCTACTATTGTAGAATCAGATTATGGAAAATTGATTATATATTAAGAAAAGAGGAATGATTAAAAAGAGAGATTTATATTTACAACCGGAGCTAAACCATCAGCTGGTTCGATTTCAATCCCAAAAAGCATCTTTGCAAGGTTGAAAAGCCCATCCATAACTTTAGGCAATGAGAAATACGGGCGCAACTCTTCCTGTATAATTTTAACCAAAGAATCATAAGATCCTTCATGCAACACTTAGACTCCTACAAGCAAGGAGCAGGAGAAAAACATACATCATATTCAAGATTCAAATAAATACAGCAAAATTTCCAACCCCAGGAACAGAGTTTAGCCAACCAATAGCTCCTGTTCAACACATGCCAACCGTTGGAAAGAGATGCAATTCAAATCCATGTAAAACTTTGTGTAGTTAAGATTCAAATTGAAAACATCTAATATCTCAAGATAAACTGCAGGTAAGTCATGCACAGAGGACCGACAGTGTAGGCATATGCTGGTCAAAGTATCAAAGACTCACAAAACAGTATTTAGAGACCTATCCAACAAGCCCAAGATTACTTCTTTTCTTTTCTTTTTTGTTTCTTTTTTTAATAAGTAACAAGCCCAAGATTACACTTGGAACAAGAAAGATAACGAAAAAATTTAATTTATTGCTAAGTAAACTGTATTGTGTTCCAAAGTGTGCTAACCATGTACAAATACAGTAAAACTTTTGTCCTTAACTTGAAACAAAAGCAGCTATTCTACCAAGACATTCTTTATCGGTAAACAATTTGATATCAATATACTACCAGCATCCAGAAAATAGCAATTTAATAAGGTAGTAGGGATAAAAAGTTTGTGGTTGCCAATGACAAAGATGAAGGTGGAGAAGCGGTAGCAAGTGACAGACGCGCAACATCTGTACATGATAGTGGCAATAGGTGCTTCCAAGGTTCTAAAACTCGCTAGGCGCTCCCAGGGTGGAAGGGCACCGTCTAGCTTCCAGAGCCAAGTACTCGTCGCCTAGTTGGGCAATTAGTCGGGCTAGTCAGTGTAGTTTGGCTACTCTGGCTAGTCGGCGAGTACTCAGCCTTCCAGACCTTCTTTTAGAACACTGGGTGCTTTCAAGGGGGAGGGAGGCCTTCCAAATGGAGGCGAAACTCAGTCAAAATTAAGTCTCAACCTCAGCAAATATAGCCTAGCTGGAGAGTGGAGAACGTGGCAGTAATGAGGAAGATCAATGATGGGTTCTCAAACAGTGATGCGGCTCAATGCAGTTAAACTTAAAGAGGCAGAGAAAATGCGCATTGGTTGAAAGTTGAGACTAACAAAGGCGAGCAGCTGATGACTCAGTGACAGATTACGAAGCAAGCAATGATTAATCAGGATCCAAGTATGGCGTCAAATTATGTAATACCCCAAGTTTGGGGGTAGATGGTGTTTAGTCCCACATTGGTTGTTTACATGAGTGATCTTGGATATATAACAAACCATGTAAGAGACTACTAGTACCTTGGGCTGAAGCATTTTGGCCATGTGGTGTAGCTTGTGGATCAAATCAAGGTAATGAGCCAGTGGTCTACATGGGGCGTTCCAAATGGTATCAAGGCCCCGCCCTGGTCCAAGTGGTAGGTAGGATGCGCTCTGTCACCACGGACACCAGGGGAGGTTGCTGGGACTATGCAACGAGGACGTTGCATCCCTAAGGGGGGGAGATTGTAATACCCTAGGGTAGATGGTGTTTAGTCCCACATTGGTTGTTTACATGAGTGATCTTGGATATATAACAAACCATGTAAGAGACTACTAGTACCTTGGGCGTAAGCATTTTGGGCCATGTGGTGTGGCTTGCAAATCAAATCAAGGTACTGAGCCAGTGGTCTACATGGGGCATTACAAATGGCTATGTTGCACGGATCCGCCGTTTTTGGCGAAGTGTCCGCGTGGACACGGGTACGACGCAGGTACGGGTACGGGATATGTGTCGGGTGCGGCTGTTTTAAATTGGATCCTTCATGTTTCTGCAGATCTGATTTTACAGAAAAAATTGGAAGAGAAGAAGAAGAGAGGAGGAGGAGATTTGAAGTACCTTGATGAAGAAGAAAGGATCCATTGAAGAAGAAGTGGATCAGAGATCAGAGGAAGAAGATGATGACTACAGAGCCGAGGAAGAAGACAATGACTCTTTGATTTCTTTTTTCTTTCCCCATTTTGTTTCTTTTGTCTGAGCCGTTGGATGAAGAGTGGATCGAACGGTAAAGTGGCATGCCTTCCAAATAAAAAATGGAAGTGACTGATCGGTGACCTTTTTTCTTTTTCTTTTTCTGTTGGCAATGTGTTGTAAACTGTAAAGTGGCATGCCTTCCAATTACAACAAAGGGGCAGGAAGCCTGAGAGATGTTCCCACGTGGGACAACATTGGGCAGCCCCCTGTGTTGACTGGTCTCTATTATAATGATGCATGTTCTCCTTTATAACATACAGTTGTACCGTACTTTGCATTATTAAAATAGGAAAATGGGTACCATTGTATTCTGCCATTAAACTAATAAGATTATTCTCACAAATTCAGTTCCACAACTATTACTTTTGCGCGTTAATTCAGTCCCACAAACATGTATTTGGTTCTAAAATACCACATAAAACAAATAATTAATTAGTTTACATATGAGATTAATTATTTAAATAAAAAATTAATTATTTTACATATAAATTCAATTATTCAATATAAAATTCTAACTATTTGACGTATCCCCGCACCCGTATCCCAATTAGGATCCATATCCGCAAATCCTCGTTTTTTAGATTTGAGGTGTCCAACCCTCGGATATACACCCGAATCCAATACACGCACCTGTGTCCGTGCAACATAGACAAATGGCATCAGAGCCCCGCCCTGGTCCAAGTGGTAGGTAGGATGCGCTCTGCCACCACGGACACCAGGGGTGGTTGCTGGGACTTTGCAACGAGGACGTTGCATCCCTAAGGGGGGGAGATTGTAATACCCCAGGTTTGGGGGTAGATTGTGTTTAGTCCCACATTGGTTGTTTACATGAGTGATCTTAGATATATAACAAACCATCTAAGAGACTACTAGTACCTTGGGCTAAGCATTTTGGGCCATGTGGTCTGGCATGTGGTGTGGCTTGTAGATCAAATCAAGGTACTGAGTCAGTGGTCTATATGGGGCATTACAAATTAGGGAAGGCAAATAATGTTTATCTGCCATAGAGATCTGGCCCATGTTTGCTCGCTTTTTAGCTAAGGATCCTTGTGGGCTTTCATAGGACGTGTGCCACAAAACTTCTTCCACCTAGTGACTCGTCACTCTGACATTGATTAAGATGATTAAGCTAATTAATCCACTTAAAACTAGTTAACACATCAACTATGCAAATACCATCTTATTCATCGACTAGTGGTTAAAGAACTAGTTTTCAATGAGATGAAATGGAGGGTACAATTTAACTGTTGTCCACAAATGCACATTAAATCTCCTGTTATTGGGGCTTCAATAATCAATTAATCAGTAATAGTTTTGCTAACTCAAGACTCGCACTTCTTAACAATAATAATTCCTAAATATGAACAGATCAAATGGAAAAAGGAAGTAAAAGAAAATACGGTTCAAACTGATCTTCTTCCAATATAATGACGTTTTTAGTACCTTTTTTTTTTTTCTCCCTCCATATTTTACCTCCTAAATATGTACTATAAAGCATGAAAAACATCAGCGTAGCATAGTAATTCATCTTACCATATAGTAGGGTTTCACTCAAGTTTGTTCTGGAATATTATTAAATCTTTGAAGCAATATGTTAATAGGGTTGTATTAAAAGGAAACATAAATGAATTATAACATCTCACAATGGCACGTGTCAGATCTTTTAAAGCATCCAACTCAAAACCAATTGGCAATGAGTGGAGGCCGCCCAAGTTCATATACTAGCTTTGGAGGTTATAATTAACCAATGTGGGACAAGTTCTAACACTTCCCTGCACGTGCAACCCTTGACTCGCATGTGGGGAGGTAAACAAAGGATTCAACACATACGCCAACAATCAACTATCAAAGACGGACAAAGGGGGAACCAACCATCAACGACATAGAGTCTTATCCAAAAGACCCTGGAAGCCTAGCTCTGATACCAAGTTAAAGCATCCAACTCAAAACTAATTGGCAATGAGTGGAGAGGCTGCCCAGGTTCATATACTAGCTTTGGAGGTTATAATTAACTAATGTGGGACAAGCTCTAACAAGACCAAACTTGTAAAAGACGAATTTCAACTTAGTATGGAATTGCATAGATAGGAAAAGAAAATGAGACCGAACCTCATTTATTTCGTACTTCGACTCACGAAGCCTCTCACTCCAAAAGGTAATATCCCAATGACTCAAATCATTAGCTTCAGGGGCACCTTGAGTTTGGCAGAACTGTCTGAGATCTTCCATATCTACAAAAATAAAACCCAGATCAGGCTCAAAAATGTTTGCAAACCCTGATCAGGCTAAAAAATGTTTGCACACTTAATAGAATTATGCTTCAAAACAGTTCTATGAGAAATTAAAAGAATAAGCAGCTATTTAAAAAGAAAACTCCAGAGAAAACAGAGTATACTCTTCGACTTGCCAGAAGGCAGAAACAAAAGTAAAACATTGCTGGTTAACCGAAGACAACCTTAGTGTTCACATTTGTACCCCCAGGCATGCCAACGTAATTGATTACATGTTAAACTATCAAATCATTACCTCCTATTCTATAACTCAATAAAATGAGATCTGAGAAAATAACACAATAATCAGTGAACTAACAGTCAACTTCAAGAATGTAACGGAAAGTCTGTGCCACCATACATTAGTAGTAACTAAGAAAAGTTTTTGGTGTTCTCAAAATGCTGAATACTGAACTTTATTCTAAAAATCGCCATCGGAATATTATTCTGTGAGGCAAATGAAATCCTGCCATAAAACTAAATTTAAAGCTGTAAATAACTAAATATCATGTAGGTGCAATTCAAATTCTATGTTTCTCACCGCTCATTTAATTCATTGAAATTGTACCGAACAGATTACCTTGGACAGCTGCGTTCCACGAAGCACTTCGAAGCTTTTCTAGGAGCTCTTCTGCTTTGTCAACGGTGGCCATTTTGGTGGCCATGCTCACCTGAAAATACCATAGTAAGCCTATGAAAAAGAAGCATAGTAAACAAATCAGGAGTCATACCTCAGCGTAACTTTTGTATCCAAGAAGGTTAGCCTTTTCTAACTTAAGCTTCAAAATTTGGTCGATAATTGCAGTATTGTCTAGATCTCCACTAGAAGCACGGGTTAAGTAAGCACGATAGAGTTCCTCGCGCAAAGTTCGGTTTTGAGCATGTTGCATCACAGCCATGAAACTTGGAGCATCCAATGTTATCACCCATGGCCCATTTTCAGCTGTAGCATTTTCATGGCCCTGGAATAGTTGATGGAGATGCATGAAGTGATCATATGAAAGACGAAAGCTAAATGCTCCAGAAGAGTAGCTACAAAATATTTACATCAGAATCAATGTTATATACCTTTGATACAGCAGTTTGAGCAGCCAATCCTAGAGCAGTAGCTGGGAGTCCTTCAATTTCTTTCTTGTCTACTATCAGTTTTTCAAACCTTTTTGTGGCATCCAAAACATTCTCCCCAAATTTTTGAGATAGCCTTGCCAACTCCTGCAAATTGGCGCATGATGAAATGGAACCAAATACAAGAAGAAGAAAATCATACAATTTTATTTGGTCAAAGCAGTTATTTAACCCTCTAAGGCAAACATTAAATAAGGTATCCCCAACCTTCAAAGAAGAAGAAGGAAGGAAGGAAGAAAAGAGAGAGTTGGAGAAAGTCTGATTGTAAACACTTCTTCAGAGATAAATGAGGATTAAAAAGAAACAAAATAAAGTTTCTTGTTCTGTACGATTCCAGAGAGAGAGAGAGGGTAAACGTATTTTCTCATTACTTGAACAAAATGGATCTTTTCACTGAGATATACAATCCTAACTTATTCATGACTAAACTAACCCTATGAATAGAATACATAACAGAGGAAACCTTAACACAACATAACTTAACATAACTTAACACTCCCCCTCAAGTTGGTGCAAAGATATCTATCTAGCCCAACTTGAATACAATGGGGTGAAAACTTTTACTACTAAGACCCTTAGTAAATACATCGGCCAATTGGTCTTCGGATCTCACGAAAGGCATGCATATCAAACCGTTGCTTAGCTTCTCCTTGATGAAATGCCTATCAATCTCAACATGCTTTGTTCGATCATGTTGAACAGGATTATGAGCAATGTTTATGGCTGCTTTGTTATCACAGTAGAGCTTCATAGGACCACGATCAGGAAATCCCAAATCACGCAAGAAGGTTTGGAGCCATAAAAGCTCACAAACACCATGAGCCATGGCTCTGTACTCAGCCTCTGCACTAGATCTAGCTACCACAGACTGCTTCTTACTCCTCCATGTAATCAAATTCCCTCCAAGGAAGGTGCAATAGCCAGAAGTAGATCGCCTATCATCAATAGAACATGCCCAGTATGCATCAGTAAAAGCTTCCAATCTCAAGTGACCATGATTGGAGAACAAAACTCCTTTACCTGGGGCAGATTTAAGATACCTCAAGATACGATAAACTGCATCAAGATGACTAGTACGAGGTTCATGCATGAATTGGCTCACAACCCCCATAGCATAGGAAATATTTGGTCTAGTGTGAGATAAGTATATCAGGCGACCCACAAGTCTCTGATATCTCTCTTTTTCTGTAAGCTCCCCCACATTGCTACAAAGATGATGGTTGGCCTCAATGGGAGAATCAGCTGGCTTACATCCCAACATACCAGTTTCTTCCAAGAGATCAAGGATGTACTTCCTTTGAGAGATAAAAATTCCTTTGTCAGATCTAGCCACCTCCATTCCAAGAAAGTACTTCATAGACCCCAAATCTTTAATCTCAAACTCTTGAGCAAGAAGAGCTTTAAGGCTAACAATCTCATTCACATCACCTTAGAACAAGTAGAGTAGGAATCAAAAAAGGATGAACAACCCGTCATATGATCCGTGTCACCCGAATCTATAATCCAAGGACGGGAGCTAGATGCACTGAAAGCACTAGCATGAACAGAAGCAAAGAAATCAGAGGCAGTGGAAACAGTGGAAGTGGAAGTAGAAGCAGTGGTAGATGGAGCGTCAAGCCTAGCCAATAGGCACCTGAGAGTTTGTAACTCCCCCTCAGAAAAAAGGTCACCAACTTGAGTAGTTTTGAAAGCCTCCATTGTACCAACAATTTTCGTTTCAAATCACCTTAAACGGACCCCGCAAATGGATCCGGAACGTCGAAATTAGTCAGGAATAAGTCTCGGTCCTCCAAAAAATGGTCCGGAGCAGTCAAAACATGTCCTTTAGCCTTCCTGAACCCTCCAGAGGGGTTTTGGACCCTCCAGATAGCCTGTTTGGACCTTTTCTTAGTCGTTGACCCCCCGCTAGGCCTCTTTGACTCGCGGAATGATCCCTTGGACCAAGTATTGACCTGTTTGAAGGTCGTCTGACCCCTTTGACCACCGCCTGAACTGTTTGGATCGCGGAATGACCCTTCGACTGGCGTTGACCCGCGTTGACTGACCTCCTTCAACCTCTCACGCGAGTGAGACACACGCTCTGCGAGTAGATCTAACTCGCGGCCACGCGCCGCCTTCAACCGGCGCGTGGGCCCTTCTCCGGCGTCCTCCGGCGACCGGCCAACCACCAACGTGATCGTCTCCTCGAGACGAACAGCACCCACAGTTCAGATCTCGATTCCGAGCACTCTACGGTAGTCCGATAGCCAACCAATAGCCACTGTGGTCGTCAGAGCTCTGTACAGTTCGTACGGTGAACGCCGGAGCTCGCCGGAGCTCGCCGGAGGCTGTACGACACTTGTCGGACGTCGTACAGTACAGACGATGAGGACCCAGTGAGTTGCGATCTCAACCTGTGAGTTGTCAGAAGTCTGGGTTCCTTCTTCGTTCACGTACGGAAAAAAGACAGCTGATCTGCTGTTCTTGGTCGACAAAGGAGGAACAATCCTCTGAGAAATCTCAACACCACTCCTCTACGAAGCCCAATCGACAATCGATCGTGGCTCTGATACCATGTACGATTCCAGAGAGAGAGGGTAAACGTATTTTCTCATTACTTGAACAAAATGGATCTTTTCACTGAGATATACAATCCTAACTTATTCACGACTAAACTAACCCTATGAATAGAATACATAACAGAGGAAACCTTAACACAACATAACTTAACATGTTCTTTCTTCCCGTAAATCTTAGCATTGCCGCGTCAGACACAACACAAACATGCCAACATAGTGGATTTAAAAGTTGCATTGCATGTCATGCCTGGGACTCGGAAAAAAATCATATTTAATTTGTCAATAGTTTATTCCACGGCATTCAGAAATAGCAACATAACAACACTAATCAAGATTAAAAGGCCAAAAATTCGATTACTGAAACATCCAGATATCGTTGTACAAAACAAAAATTCCAGATTAGCCATTTCATCATGCTCAACAAAGTGCAAAACAATTGCTGAATCGTAACCGTTTATAATTTTTTTTATTGATCCTATGAGGAGATTCTTTACCTAGACTTTGTTGGAGGGTTCAAATATAGTCGCTAAGAAATCCACAGAGGCGGCAAAGAGTAACTCCCTCCGTCCCATTTTGATAGTCCAGTTCGGTCTCCAATGCAATTTTTAAATTGTTAATATCTTTCAATCTACAATATTTTACTTTCAATCTACAATATTTTTAAAAAAATTTAAAAATATATATAATAGAACTAATTGAGATCTATCATATGAGATCCATATTGCGCATAAAAATTTAAAATTTTTATTAATAATAGAACTAATTGAGATCTATCCTATGAGATCCATATAGCACATAAAATTCATTATATATTGAAAGATAATAACAATTTTTTTTTTTTTATCAAACTGGACTATCAAAATGAGACGGAGGGAGTAGATATTAGGGTTTTAATTTTTATTTAAACATATTGCAGAAGTATTGCATATACTTTTAGGAGTGTCAAAGAAGTGTCGGTCTCCACCACAACATGCCGCCTCCACAAAAAAGTCAGTGCTTCAAAGACCGTAATCATCAAAACGTGAGTTATTGTTTTTGTATTAAATTTGGTTAACACATGCCCATTCCCGTCTGCCATTCTCGTAGTAGGTTTCAAAGACATCACACTGAAGACCACAAGTAGCAAAAGAGTTCAAATATGAGACATAACATGATAGATACACACGCTAGATGGCAAAACAAATGATGTTTTCTTGCTTAGGTCTTAGGCCATTTCTTTTTCCAACCTACGACAAACACTCCACACACTTGCAAAATGTGTTTCGTGATGGATGGCGATAATGGCATGGGCAATTTCATCATTGTAAAAGTGACGTAAATGGTGCAAGAAGAAACAGCTAACATCAAAGTGAATAAGTGCTGCTACGTGAAACTATTAGTTAAAGTCAGATGGATGTATACCATGTTCATAATAACCAAACCAAACCAAACCGAGCCTTATTTCCCAATCAATTGGGGTCGGCTACATGAATTCTTTTTCTCCATTGAGCTCTGTCAAGTGCTGCATCATTGCTTAAACCTAGTATACTAAAATCTTTTGCGTACTACCCCATCTAATGTCAATTTGGGTCTTCCCCTCCCTTGTGCGTTTTTACCCAAAGCTATCCTATCCACTCTCTTAACTACTGCACCTGTTGGTCTACGGTAGACATGCCCACCACCTCAACATTCTCATTTCCGCGAACTGTTTCATTTCTAATCCCATCTCGTCTAGTCTTAACACACATCCACCTCAACATTCTCATTTCCGCTACACTTATCTTGTTCACCTGTTGCTTCTTAATAGGCCAGCATTCTGTCCCGTAAAGCATCGCTGGTCTTATGGTAGTTCTATAAAAATTTCCTTTCATAATATCACATGAAAATTTTCCCATTCATCTCATTCAACAACATGGAAGCATACCTGTTCAATTTTGTTAAATCGCTCTCTTTTATCATCTTCAAGAGAGACACCATTAAGAATCGCCACCTTCAATTGAGCTGCAAGGGCACAAAACATTCTCGTAATATCAAAACTCAGCCGTTCACTTAACGGTTCAGATACAGTTACTTACGATATCAAACTCAACTACAAGCAAATAAATTGAAAAGAAATAAAATGCACAGGATTCATATTGCATGAGCTGCCACATTAAGTAGGTAAAGGGTGTTAAGGTACTTGCAATAGGAAGTCACAACCTTATTCTAAAACAAATTTTTGACACTGCAACTTATAATCCACAAACTTTTGATTCGAGGATACAAACACAAAGATAACAACATACAAAATAACTACAGGGGGCAAAACCTCTTTATTCTGATGCATATGTAAAATTCTCTATTGTACAAATTTAATTAATCACGAGGGAAAGAGGAAATTACAGGGGCACCCCTTATCACAATTAAGTCAAAGTATAAGGGCGCCAAGACACATCGATTCCCGAGAAGCTAGAAGACTTGATACCTGTATTATTGCATGGTCTCAGTGGCCATGAGTATTGATGAGGCATGATTGGAAATTGAAGGGAGTAAGTAAGAATCTAAATGATACTAAGCCAACAGTCTATGTACGCACATTTTAAGCGCATAGCGAGAGAGAATACTCAATAGTTTTTATCAAGGAAATGAGGAAATCTCAAATGAAGAAAGAGCGAGTTCAAAATAAGATACTTACCTTCAACTATACGTTTATGAGCATCACTCAGGGCTTCCCAGTCAGAAGATTCTCTGATAGCTTTAAATGCGTTATAAAGTGGTTTACTCTGCCCCAACTTAAGCTCCAACTCAACTTTTTCTGGCTGCAAACCCCAAACTTAATCAAATAAAATTAGAAGACTTCAGGATTCATTAAGTGCAAATCTATGAATGACCGACATGGATGCGTTACAAGACACAAATGCAAGATAGGACAGGACACAACACTACAGTTCGAGACGTAAGTCTTAAGAAAATTGGGCGACACAACAAGTTGGGCGACACTTTTGAAATTATATTTATGCATTCTACTATGTGAATAAATATATAAAAAAATAAGGCCCTAATTATAAATATATAAAACCACATATACAGATATACTTTAAATCATATATAATTAATCATTAAATCATTCACACAATTATATCTACAAAAATGCTTCTCATCATTCACCTTCATAATCAATAACCATCATCCGTCACAAGTTTCCTAAGTTTCAATTTCAATCTACCGTTTCATTTACCATTTCTGAGTTATTTTAGAAATATAATGAGAGTGTCTAGAGCATTTTTTTCATGGTGTCCCCATAGTGTCCAAATGGAAAAGGTTAAGAATAAATAAGAAACTTTGGATTTGAGTTTCAAACGTGCGTCAGGAGGTTTTCAGTGTTCGAAACATATCCAACAGGCAACACCAGTACATGACCTCCAACGAAGTTGCAATTCTACATAGGCACAAATTTATTCCCACATTCAAGAACAAATGCTATCTCAGTCAAATAAGACAGTCACTCTTCGTCTAAAGGGAATAATCACTTCAGTAACAACTAACAAATGCTATTCTCAATTACAAATAACAATCCCTCTTCAACTAAAGGAAACAATCATTCCAATACCAACTGAATGCCAAACGCAAATCTAACGAGCAAATCCATGCACTATGCGAATCAAAAAGTAGCAAATCAACTGCAGGTTAGTCTTTTGCCCGAACCGACTGTCCAATAGGCGAAAGTATGTTGACCTACAGAATGATAGCAATGCCAGATTCTTGACCATATGCGCTGGGCACTATGGTTGAACATAAACTCTTTTTTTCCATTTCAACTACCTAAAAGTGTTCCTAGCTCAACACCTGATTCCCGATGCTTATTGAGTTATTGTTCATACTCCTCATATTGTAACACGTTAACCATGGTCAACATTTATTCGATTGCGTCCACTGGTAGACAGATTTAAGAAACATCCTGAACATGGAAAGAAAGAGCCCCTGAGCTCTAGCTCAAGCGGTCATGAGTGGATCCTTAGTTGTCAGTGTGTGATATTCAGGTTCAAGTAGGTGGCATGACGTTGGCATTTCTAGTAATCTAACTCTACTAACATGCTAACATCTATCTTAAGAAAAAAAACATAGAAAGAAAGAAAGAAAACCAGTACCTGAACTTCTTCAATGGCGGAACGTAGTTCGGGAGTATCTTTAACAGCCTTAAGATGATTCACGGCTCCCCAAACTACCACTAGCCGATCCATAATCTTCTCCAACGGCTCAACAAGCTTCGGCCACGTTGGTTCCACCGTCTTCTCCAATTCCACAATTTCACTCTCCTACCAAAACAAAAAACACAAACACAAAATTCATCACCAAACACAGCCGAAACACCTCACTGTAAATACACACCCCTATAGAAATCATAAACTTTAGGACCAAAAAAACATGTACAACATCTCGCATATGCCATATATGCAGTGTTTCATTGGCAACTGGATGGATTGCAAGTTTTCAACTATCAACGAGGTAATATCACATAAGCCCAAAACGCCTATGTGGAAATACGCATAACAATACATACGAGTTTCTTCAACAAGGCACGAATCCCCGGCCGGACGTGCTCGGCTTGGACAGCATCAAATGGCGGGAACTCGAAGTCCTTCAACAGAGGATTGCCTTCCTCCACTGCCGCCGTTGCCATTGATGCTGCGGTGGAGAATGAACGGGTGGTGGTGCGAGGAGGGGGAGGTGCGGTTGACTTGTGGCGGAGGGTGTGGAGACGGAGGCAGAGAGAGAAGGAAGGGGACCAGAGGGGACAGGGACGGGATTTGGGTAAATGGGTGGGGGTAAAGCGGGGAGGAGGAGAAAGAGGGCGTAGTAAGCAGACAGGGTGGAGTGGGAATTGGATAGAGCGAGAGAAACAAAGGCGGGTCGCCATTAGTAGGATGAGAGCTCCGAGTAACGGAGTGCTCTTTATTGGTGAGCGATTGGTTGTGCTAGAGAAATTCATTTTTGGCCTTTGCTTCAGATGGTCTACTTCTATAGCGTCCATAAACCCATATTCGGCACATTTGAAGTCAACCAAATTTTGAAATAGGGAGAATTTCAAAATGCCCCCAAACTTTGATCTCAATATAAAAATACTCCAAAACTTACAATTTTCTTAAGCGTACGCCTAAACTTCAATTCCGTTATAAAAAATACTCCCACTGTCTACATTTGTGAACTCCCTAACGGGAAATGCTGAGTTGGAGTTTAATGGACCTCAAAAACTGTTATGTGGCCCAAAACGACTTCTTTTTGGGCATTTAAAAAAAAAAAAAACCTCCCTCCTTCCTCCCCAATTCTCACAGGAGAGAGAGAGAGAGAGGGAGAGAGAGGTGTTACAGGCGGAGCCACCTCCAGCAACCACCACCTCTAGTAGGGAAAATTCACAAGGAAAACAGTAGGGAAAATTCGATCAAAACCCATCAACCCCCACCGTAAAACCATTTGGATTCAATCAAATTTGAAACCCAACAAACAACTTGTAAGGACCTTTGTTTTTAATCATTTTTCCGAAAATAAAGTTGGGAAAATGTGAGGAATGTATTAAAATGTTTAAGTGATGAATTGTTGGGTGTAGTTAATTGATTTGGGCCTTAGTGCTATACACAAGTCAATATAGGGACCGGGGGTGTAATTTTTCTAAAGTTAATATATGTGGTGTGTGAGAGAGGAGAGAAAATCACTTCCTCTCCCCTTCCAAAATAGCCAGCCACCTCTCTCTCTCTCTAACCCTCCATTGTTCTTCATCTTCTTCCTTAAATTCTCCCACAAACTCCACTAAATCTCAAGCTCTAAGCTAACTCCCTTCACAAAACTTTCATAAAATCTCATGTTCTATGCGTTCATCTGCTTGTTTCACACCGGTGTTTGAAGAATTTTCCTTGGATCTTAAAGCTAGGGTTTGGGTTTTGCTTCTTGGAGACAAGCTTTCCTTCACTTGAGGTAGGGAAATTTCTAACTCTTCTAAGTGTAAATGTGGTGTATGTGTGTGTATAGCCACTTGATTGCTAAGCTTTCCATTGTCTTGTTGATTTCTTTGAGGAAAACCATTTCCTCTTGTGGCTTGGTTAGTTTGAATTTGGGGAAAACTCTCAAATATTGTAAATTGGTGGAATGTTGTGTTACTATGTTGTTTGAACCTCTTTTGCATCTTAACATGTCCATTTGGAACCAAGAAAATCCCCAAAGAGAAGCCCCATTGATCACTCCATCAGTTGTAAATTTTAGATCTGGTGATGTCCTATCGATAGGACTTCATCCCCTATCGATAGGAGCCTTTCCCTTTTCGTTTTGACAGATATGATGGCTGCCCTATCGATAGGAGCCTCTGATGCCCTATCAATAGGACTTTACCTCCTATCAATAGGACTCTCTGATGCTTCAATAGTGGCCAATCTGATCTGCGTTCCTATCAATAGGACCCAATCTTCTATCAATAGGACACCCCTTTTTTTTTTTGAAAAATTTATTGAATCATGATCCATTGATTGTGTCTCGTTTGTGTAAAGTTTTTGGTCACATATTAGGGTCCGGGAGGGTCACTTTGACATCCTTGACACTCGGGTCGAAATTTCCTTTATGGACGCGTTCGGGTAACACAAAACACGAGGTTGGCATAAAACCAACACATTAAATTAAGATGACGAGACACATGGATACCATAATGATATTAACGAGCATGAAATGAAGTTTAGAATGTGGTAATGATGACACGGGGCCCAATAGGGTATGCCCGGAATGACATGGGGCCTTTATGGCATGCCCGGAGTGACACGGGGCCTATATGGCATGTCTGGTGAATAATTGAATGTGTAAAGAAATGAGATGCATATAATGAACGTGTAGGAAACAAGTGGCGTGTCAAGTACGTGTCGGGTGCAAGTTGGGTACGAGGGACGAGAGTAAATGAAATCTATATGTTCATGTGCTACTTTCAAGTCATTTTACCATTTAAACTCTCTCTTAACTCTTGTACCTACCCTATGCCTTCTTGTCTATCACGCATATATATTTCATTACATTTAGGATTGTTAGATATTTCTCTACTGGGCTAGTGGGCTCAACCTTACAAATTTCAAGTACCCACCAAGGAGCATGACATGGAATGCTTGGAGTGCATGCATGCATTGTTTTGAAAGCTAATGGAGGAATTATATTATCATCTTAGAGCTTGTATTTTTGTAAAGATGATTTTGTAACTTAATTAAGTTTAATCTTTTGACAATGGAGTTGTAATAACTATACATTTATCTTTTCTCTACATGGGGTACGGGTACCCATAGACCTTTGTGTATTTTGACGTTGACTTTGACTATTCAATATGGACTTTGATGTGGCCGGTGGACTTGCTGATCGTCCACGTGGATTTTCTTAATGAATTATCCATTAGAATTTCGAGGGCGTGACACAACTCATCATAATCCAATCCTTATCCCTTAACTCTCTCGCATACTTTTGTAACCACCCAAATTCCAATCTTGAATCACCATCTTTTCCATCTACACAAACCACCCAAGAGAACCCTAATCTAAAGCTCCAATCTTTTGCCTCAAAATAAATCCTTGTCCCTACCCATCGACCGCGTGAAATGGTTGTTACACTACACGGTTCTTCTTCCTCCACTCAACGAGTCGACTCAGGTGGAATTGAACAGAGTCAAGGGGTGGATGACCCAGGTGTGGTTGGAAGTCGGAATGGACTCAGATGGGCTAATGAGGTTCAAGATTGATACTGATTCAGAAATAACAAAAGGGTTTTGTCCTTGCTTGATTTGGGTTCTTGAAGGGGCGGCACCAGAGGAGGTGGTGGCGATGACAGCGGAAGATTTGGCAGATATGAACATGGGCTACTTTTCAGGCAGCAGGGCTCAATTGAGGGACACTTGGGGTAATGTTTTGATGAGTACGAAGAAGAGGACTACAGTTTTCTTGAGGAGAGAGAGAGTATGCAATGTAACACTTCTCTCTCTCTCTCTCTCTCTCTCTCTCTCTTTTCCCTGTGACAATTAGGGAGGAGGAGGAAGGAGAGAGTTTTTTTTTGTTTTAAAAAGGTCCAAAACGACGTCATTTTGGGCAACTTAACTATTTTTGGGGTCTGTTAAACTCCAACTCTACATTTCTTGTTGGGAAAACTTCAAAAAAGCCTCTGAACTTTCACCCAAATGCTTCATAGACCACCAAACTTTTCAAAATTTCAATTACACCTCCAAACTTCACACATTTTAATCAATTAAGTCCACGCCGTTACTTCCCATCCAAATACTAACGGAAATCGATTACATGTCCTGTAGTGTAACCTGCAGTGACTCCCTCTCACTTTATCCCGCCATTTTCACCCTCCTTCACTCTGTCCTATGTATACATCCACTCCCACCCCAAAATAATCTAAAACCCTACTGCCCTACTTCATTTTTTCTCCTCTCTCATTTTAAACGACTGCCATCTTCTCTCTCTCACACCAGAAAAATGAGAAACCACCGTGACATTGGCAACTTCATGGAAGACAATCCTTGCAAAGTTTGTGGCAACCAGAGAGAGATGCACACCTCTTGGACAACAATCAACCCAGGAAGAAGGTTTGTTTCCTATCCAAATGATAGCTGCAAAGACTTTGCTTAATTTTATCCAAACAAGCACGAGATAAAATTATTACATGTAATATAAAATAGAGAAGAGTATAGGTTGTTCAATTGACATCTATGAGAAGTTATGGAGTCGCCTATAGCTTTTAATTTGGTTGTTTATCTTCGATTGGTCTGTGGGTTGATTTTTTTGGGCTAGTTGTTCAAAAATTTTGGGTTAGATGTTCAAATATTTATGCATAGGGCGTTCAAATATGTTTAGGTTGGGTGAAACTCAAAGAAAACAAAAAATATTACATGCATTTTTAAAAAAAAAAATTTGGGTAGTCAAGTGACAACCCAAAGCCTAACGTGGACCCGCCTGTTGTGGTTTTTTGGGTTATATGTTGCAATTGTTATATCACTAGGGTTGTTTGCACTTTTCACTGAGGCATTTTGGCGTCAGGATTAGCCAAAAACAAAGGAGACTTTACCAAAATTTTGTTAGAAATTGTATTCGCTATCTCTCATACCTTTGTTTACTATTGATTACTTCGTATGTAATGACGACACAGGGTCATTGAGTTTGATATATTATCTACTCAGTGCATCCGCCGGTCAATCGGACCAACCCATATAAAAGAAATCACTTGCACGTAATAAATTTGAATAATCGGACGTGTAGTTTCAACAAGCTACAACAGAGGAAGATGCCGTACTCCCATGTCATTGCAATATGCAGCTGCCACAACCTGAACCCACTTCAGTACTTTAGTGACTATTGGAATCTTGAGTCAAACACTGCCATGTACACGACACTACCATTTTGACCCGTTCATGACGAAGCTTACTGGCCTAGCTACTTTGGCGATACAATTCTTCCTGACAAAGGTCATCTGCGGGGCAAAGGTCGCCTAGAGTTAATACAATTAGAAATGAGATGGATGACTTTCTTCAATCTCAACTGTCTCAAAAGCAGTCATGCAAATTTATGGTCAAGTAGGGGAGAAGCGTCATCTTCAACACCGACAAACGAGTAATGTGAGATTTACGTTTTCAATTTGCTCGCTCATATGTATAAATTATGTTTTCAATGTAATATGTGGTCCACTGCGTGCATTTTATTATGAAATTATGAAGTTTGTAGTGTGTATGTGGACACCCCTCCGAGGAATTTGATTCGGAGTCACAACCCGGGTTTTAACGGATTGTTCCCGAGGAACCGAATCGAATGACTTGTGCCTTATTTTGGTTAAGGTTTTGAACTAGTCTGTCTTAACCATATTATCTTAGGTTCGGGAGCTTGGTTACGAGTGGAGAAGGGTTTTATGACACCCCTCTTGCACAACCCAAGAGTCGGTCTCTACTTGGCATTTGTGGGATTTTATGAAATGTTTGACATTCAACTTTGAGCATGTAAAGTGGGGGATAGAGGAGTGGGAACCAATTAAACAACGATGAACACGATATAAAGGCTACGGTGGATGCTTGTGCCTTGTAAACTATATGAGTGATGATGATACGTAGACATAGATTAACACGCATACAAAACAATAAGAAACAGTGTTAGCATCTACAAGACATCAACAAAATGATACAAAATGACACGACAAATTGTTTTAAAGCAAAAACCATATTGATTCCCTGTTCAGGGTTTGAGTGCTCAAAGGGTGGCTTTGAGCGCTCAAACCACCTCAAATCTGCAAATTTCTTTTGAGACTGACTTGTGAGAAACCTGATCAAAACACATCTATACTTCTGAAAACCAAAACTTTGCAGCTTATTTATGAATAAAAAGACTATAACAGCTGTTATTGTGCCATAGTAAACTTTATTGCTTATTTAAGGAATGGATTTAACACTTAGATAGCCTTTCGGAATCCTCGTAAGGGTTGATCCAGAATAAACAAAATCATTAATGAACACAAGGATCCCAAGTAACCATCTAAAATGCTGAAGCAACGAACAAAACATGAAAAAGGATAAAACTTGCTAAGGGCCAGAAAACAGTTTGAGCACTCAAAGCCTATGGTTTGAGCGCTCAAACCATGTTCTAGTTTGCATGGCTTTTACATTATTGGGTGGTTTCTAAGCCTTTGTGAGGCCATGACAGGTATAGAGAACCTACATGGACTCACTGGCTTTCCTCGGAAAGACCAAACAACTGTTGTTTGATGATGTTTTCTACCTTTTGGCTATGATCAAGGCTTGAACCTCAAATTTTTAGTTGATTGGTAGCATGAGGCTTGATTTATGGACTGTTGGTGGAATGTTTGGGGTGTGTAAGTGTGTTTTAAGGACTGGTTAGGTGAATATTGAGAGTGTAGTATGGTTTTTTTGACTTAAAGAGTAGATTCTAGCTTCAGATGATGGGATTTTTTAGATGATTGAATGGATTTGATGAGGATTTTAGAGTGAGAAAGTTTAAGAGTAGTTTTCTGGAATGTGAGAGTGGTGTGTATGGCAATAACCCTTGTATAAGAGGGGGATGATGACTTATATAGAGAGAGAATGGGAGGGAAATTGGTGGGTTTTGATTTTTAAAATTAAATTAGGCTTACTAGGGGCCAATTTAGGGGTTAAGAAGTGTAGGAGATGGTATCTTGTCAGTTTTACGCTCCCAAATCAAAAGAATCTCATGATTAGATATTCTGCAAAAAGTTGACTGTGCAGGGGTTTGAGCACTCAAAGGGTTCTGTGAGGCTTTGAGCACTCAAAGCTCCTTTTGAGCGCTTAAAGGCTCTTTGGCACTTTTGGTTGGCTTGGTTTGTTTTGGTAGTTTGGGGTTGCTTCGGTAACTTTGGTAGGTTCAATGTTGTTTTAAAAAGGGTTTGGAAAGTCCAAGCCCTTTTCTGTGCCTCAAAGTATGCATCGTCGGTCTATTTCACCATCGGGAATGCTTGACTATATTTCTGGGTCAAAATCGGGGTGTCTACAGTGTACCAAGTCAACTTGTATTTCCAATGAAGTTGTACTTTTAATTAACTGAGTAATGTTGTATTTTTAATTCCGTGCTCTTTAAATTTTTTTTTTGGGTAAATAATCTTAAAATTTTTCATATAAAAAAAAAGGAAAATGATTTTTACACCCCCATTTTATTCCCAAACACCTTTTTTTTTGTCTTTAGTAAATTGCCCTTCATATGGAAAAAGTGACTGAGAGGTAAGGCCAATTTGGTAATTTCAAGGTGAATAAAGACCCAAAAAAAAGGAGTGTTTGTGTTTGTGTGTGAAAATCATTTCCTAAATAAAATAAAATAATAATTTACATCACCAAAAATGCGTTTATAAATGCACCAATTATCCGAAACCGTAATCGCACAATTCTGTATCGCGCTTTGAAGCTAACTCTAATAGCGCAATTAGCTATTGCGCTTTATTCTGTGAATATTGGTTACTATAACTCATGCCCTGGCTATGTATTAGTTAAATCTAATCGAAAGCGTGTAAATCATACAAGACTTACATAATGAAGCGCAGTGGAATACTTCGAGCTTTCGGAGATCGACGAACCGAGACCCGCTCTACAAGCACAATCCGTAACCACGAACAAGAACCGGAACACCGTCTTCTATCCTCGTCGCGTAGAGAAGACTACCAGAGCCTACTCTTACTATCCACACCGCAAAACCTAGGGTCGTAGATGGAAACCCTAGAGAGAAGATATAGATACGAGAATATTTTTGGGGAGAGGGAGAGAACTAGAACTCTGGTTAATTTCTTGTGTATGTCTCATGTATCTGCAGGACTATATTTATAGACAAATTAAGTCCTAGAGTTTAAACTCGCTTTAAACTCTCCTAACAGATAGAGATAAGAGTCCATCTCTTATCATCCTTCTAACTAACCCAATCATTTGACCCATGTGGATGATCCGTGTGTATTGGGTCCGGTTGAACCGACCCATAAATACTAACAGTATCATCAGCGTTTCACGATAAAATGGCCTATGACGGTGGTTCTGGTAGTCGATGGATACTTGCAATATTTTGGAATCATATTGGAGAGAGAGACAATCTAGTCTAAACAATTATTACATTGGTCTTCGATAGGAATGTGTATTTAGGGCGGAAAAGTAACAACAATTGTACAATGATCTAATAGAATTAGGTTCGGTGATACCCTGTCGGCGAGCCATACAAACGGAGCTCAAATGTAGGACTAATTATGAACGAGCGGTGAAATTAATTAAGAGAGAGAATAACAGAATGTTGTTGCATGGACGTAGGTACTACACGCTTCAGCTTGTTAGGGAGGTTACAGAGGCAAGTGGAAGGGAACTTACGGCACACGAGCGTAGCAATGTGTCGGTGAACATCAACTATATCTCTGACTTTGAGATGTCTGATGAGGATGCCTAGTGAAGGCTTGTAACATCGTCTTTTGAGTCTAGGAGAGGTGTCATGTTTGTTGTATTCCAATATGTTTACATCTTTGTCTAGGCTTTTGTTGTATTTCAATAAGTTTTTGCATGTTTAATAAACTAGGTCTTAGGCAAGATATATAATAGTTCAATTTGTTAATGACAATACACAAATACGAAGTCCTTTGCTTCCTTTGTTTACATATTTTCTTCGTCAGACATATCAACATTGAACTGAAGTTTTTGTTCATTGCTCCAACTTAGATACCTCTGTGCATCTTCAATGAATCCCTCCGATGCAAATTTAGCTGCTTCATGCCTCCATTCCAATCTTTTCAGCCTCATAGTCATTCGATTGCACTTCTCTCGCATGCGGTTAATTGCTTTTAGCAACAGTTGCGGGGTGTTGGCATTTTCATTGCCAACTGCTTAGGGATCCTGGCATTCCACGTTCGGCATTATTCGAGTAGCAAAGGCACTCTTGTTAGTCAGTAAATCCACTCCTAATGCATTGTGCTATATAATTGCACTATTTGACCAACGTAGACACGGATTTAGGGGATAATAGAATTGATCTCCTTTGTCGACGCATGATTTTCCCATTGATTCGTAGACTTACTGAATATGATGCCATTTCTTGTTTCTAGACTGGTGTCATTGCTATGCTATGGAGGAAATTAAATAGCAGCATTGAAAGTGCAATGGTCAATTGCGTCTACTGATACCGCCTTTCTAAATTGTGCTTTATTTAATCATAGCGCAATTGACTATCGTGTTTTTATGATAGCGCATTTGTTAACTGCGCTTTATCCGTACTTTTATTCCTTTTGGTCATATATTGAGGCCATAACGCAATCTCGATTTGCACTACCTATTCGCGATAAATAGGTGGTTTAGTTATTTAGCCCACTTCAAAGCTTCTCAAATTATTTTCCCTTTCGGTTCGAAATTTCAAATAGCGCGATTCAGAAATGCCCTATTCAAAATGGCTCTACCTACTTAAAAATATGAGTGTTTGCGACAAAAAGTTTTCTAGATCTGGGTTATAGATAACACACGTGGGTTAGGGAGCCAACTTTCAATGGGTCAGTTTCGCTCCGTCTGTCGGATCTGGTTTATAGAAAAGACACGTTCTATAAGTCTAAGCCGTCGGGTTGAGCAATGCTATGGTCCACAATAAGAGAGACACCCCCCCCAAAGAAGACAGGGCTTGCGTATACGGAGAGTGTTTTCAAAAAAAATTCCATTGACCCTTCCTCTGCGAGTTACGTGGGATCCGATCCAATGATCTCAGCACCCGTGTAGCTCCTGTGAAGCTATTATGGATATGGAATGGGTGCAGAGGGAAGTTGAGGACTGCTTGCAAGGGCAGTCTCAAAGGGACAATTGTCCCGATGTAGCTATTGTGAAGTTACTTCCTTTCAAAGAATGCACCTATGTAATATTGTTGGAATGTAGGGGGGGGAATGCCCACAAAGCGCAATTACAAATTGCGCTAATGACTGACACCAAGGGAATAAATAAAGTTCGTTGGTCGTTATGAAAGTGTATAGCGCAATGTTGGAATGCATTTCATTGAAAGTGCGTTTTACAATTGCGCTTTATGAGTGCAATACAAACACCCCAGCCCATTCAATTTCATTCTTCAGCCTTGAGGCAATTTTCTTGTCGTTGGTTAGCTTGTGCTTTCCTTCGGGAAGGAGGGGTTTTGAAAAAATGAGTGATATCATAAGGAGCGAACTTCCAGGGGATGAGCTAAACTTGAGGTACCGGAACTAACTTAAAGAGTGTAACACGCCCTATAAGCCGTAGGCGTTCGGTTGAGTGACGTCGTTGCTCTGTGGAACAAAGAAGCTCCTCCCACAGTGGCAAGTTGGACAGACCGGGCACCGGGCATACTAAGAGGGTATTATTTATTACCTCATCCTTCCCCTATGAGTACACCTGAGTCTGTCCATTTTTTACTAGACCCATGTAGTTTGAATGCAGCGTCTTGAGGTTGCGAATGACACGGAATATTGCAGATGGACGATCAAAACTATCTGCAAAGGTTGGAGCTATAATGAAGTGCAAAGCAAAAAAAATTATAATTGTTAAAAAGGGTTATCAATATCTAAAAAAAAATTTACGCAGAAAGTGCAATTTAGAATTGCTCTTTCCTTGTACAATTCACTGTGCTCATATGGCACAGACATGGCAATGTGTGAGCACCAGATGGACATTGTTTTTCAGTTATTATCTTCCTGCACTATAGACCTACAAAAATCTCCTTCCAGATGCTGACATGGGAGAGAAAGGGAAAGGGGCAGCTTAACTAACTGACAATATTCCAGTTTCTCCCTTTCTAGATAAATAGTTTTTGTTTCCATTTCTTTAAATTTCAGTTCCTTCCACCCTGTGAATAGTCCCTGGTTCGTGGTCCTCTTATGTTATTATTATTTTTTATTTTTATGTTTTTGGAGTATACACTAGGTAATTCTTTTACTCAATTCCTGTGTCAATGGTAACATCTCCGACTCACATATTTTTTTTGTTCTGTTTCTCGACCTCTGTACGACTGATACACTAGATTAAAATGCTGCTCAGTTATCTGCAGCATAAGATATGGTTATTGTGTGGTTTTTGTCCTTGTTACTTGAGGATGCTGGGAGGGTTATTTTTATACAGACGTGACCCTTGTATTGTAAATGTAAAGTGGATGATCCCAGCTGTTATTAGCAAGAATCGCAACACACTCGTTGCAATTTACTCTGTGGGTAGCATCAGTAATTATGATTGTATTTTTGAGTTTGAGTTTGGTACAATAATACATAAAAATGGCAAGCAGCCTTAGAAACCTTTCCACACAAAATCTGCTCACTCTTCCAGAGGTAATGCCAAATGTTAATCTGATTGGTGTTGGATCTTGGAGACTTCATTCGCAACAAAGCATGTTCACCTGTGAGCAAGGAAACTATTATGATATCTCAATTGAATAATGGAATTATCGAACAATATTCCTGGTAATCAATGGTTTATGTTTTCCCTCTGAATCTCTAGTGAGGAGTAGAGTACATTAAGACAATATACCAAATAAATGGCTCGGGCTAGTGTGAACTGTGCAATACAAACATTATAATCCTCATTTTCAGAGAAAATATCTATTAGAAGGGCCCTACGTGAAGTGATACTTTAGTGCCATTGCTATCTTCAGTTGTTGGAAAAAATAATTTGGATCGAAGACTGCATGAGACTCTTTTCGTTAGTGAATTACTTTTCAAGGGTATTAAGACTCGAGAGAAATAGAGAACTTTACCCTGATCTTGTTGCTCTTGGTGGCCCCTCATGACTTTGTTGCTGAGGTTGGCTAAGCTGGAGATGGATGGGTACATTTGAGTCCTCTGTAATGCTGAAACCATAAGGATTTTGTGTGTTTGCAGAAATTGCTATCAAATTGCTTGCTCCATAAATCTGCCCAAGAAGCCTTTCTTTATTCAGGAACAACTAAGTTTACATGCTGTGCATGCACTGGTATGAGTTTTGTCAAGTAATGTAGAATATCGGGTTTGTAGATTAACCAAGTACCTTATACAATTCCATGTTTTCTTGACGAATGAGGTTTACCTTCTTGTAAAGTTCAGCATTTTCTTGATTTATAAGGTGTCCCTGTAATGTATCAGACGAAGATTAGCTTATACAAGTCACACTATCCTTGAACAAGAATGGTTGCATAACAGATATCAGTTGGAGGGACCTTTCGGTTTAGCTCTTGTATCTCATCAGTTAGAATCTTGTCCTGTTGAAGTTAGAAAACCAAAAATAAGTATTAAGGCCATTAAAAAATGGTCACTAGATTGTATACAAGATTTCTGACCTTTTTCATGCGGACACCTCGCAAACTCATCTCCAGTTGGCTCTCTAGATTTTCTAAATCTTTGACAGTCAAACCATAAAGCTCTTCTCCCATCAGTTGGCTGTTTCACCAAAATGACAATCTTTTTTTTACTATCAGGCCACATCTATAACCCAGTACATGAGAAGTCTCAGGTGTCTTGAGAGATACAGAAGCATTTTTTCAGAATTCATCTAGAGAAGTCTAGGAATCTTCGAGCTCTTTTCTTTTGGTTTATCATATTGGTTGTTAATCATACTTTTGTTTTCCAGTTTAAGAGCAAACTATTCCACAAGATAGGTAAAAAAGACTAGCTATTCAAAGTGCCATAAATAATGAAGACAATGTTTAGGAAAAAACCTTAGAAAAACTGTGGGCAGAATTATGATTATATCCTGAGAAGCAAGGACATGTTTACCGGTTTTAGGTAGGAGTGTCTAACACGTGTTGGACATGGTCACGAGGCAGCATGGTCTGGACAAGAGCCAAATATGCTCAAGTACGTGTCCAATTTTTTTCTTTTTAATCGGTAAAGTTTGGGATGCGCTAGGATGTGTTGGGGACGCATCAGGATCTTATAATGTTATTTTGAAAAGTTGGGCCAAGGTCAAAATTGACGTTGGTGCTTAACTAATGACTACTTATTTAGTGACTTCTATATTTTCATGATGCTAACAATATTTGTGTTTTTAATCGTAATTAATATGAATCTAAAGTATAGTTGAAGTCAACTGCTCCCAACGTGTTGGTGTCTTAATATTTAGGAAAAAACGTGTTCGCGTAACTGTGTCGTGTCAGTGTTTTTGTGTTCGTGCCTCTGAGATTATAGCAAAAAATATAGTTGCTGCATCTTGAATTACTGAAAGTTTGTTAGATGATCTTGTTAGCTAGTCACAGCCAAAGCTTTTATGTTTGTTCTTAGGAATGTTTGGCGTAAGTTACATAACAGGCGCAGCAGTGGTGCTATTACTAGCTGATGAGGACATGGAGAATGTGGAAAACAAAAGAGGTTGATTAGCTTGCACAGTATTGTAAGAAGTTGTTGCGACAATGAAAGGATCTTTGTCTCATCAGATGTAAAAAAGGTACGAGTATTTGAGCTTATCTACATATTTACCTTGAAGTCTAACTTGCATAGTGCTTAACTACTTATACTTTCCATTTTTGGTTAAATGGCGCTTTAAAGTTTTTTTGGGTAAATGGCGCTTTAAAGTTTTTTTGGGTAAATGGCGCTTTAAAGTTTAAACTATAGTAGATCAGTAAGGTGTTTTATAGTGTAAGTTGGCATTGTTGAATAAATGGGTGAAAAAAACATTGTTTCCTGCTGTTATTTTCTTAACGATAGAAGTATGGTGTCACTAATCTTCTGGTTGAAAAAATCAATCCAAAAATACGAACAGTTCTTTAAAAGAATCGGCATGACCTTATTTCATGTCCTTTGACTTTGAAATTGTCGTAATACTTATGATGTAACCAAATCACAGTTTTCTGACTTGAAGTCTCGTGAGATATTAAGGTGTGTTTGTTGTCCTAATTGTTTCCTGCTTTGTTTTTATCCATTTTGTTGTGCCAAAACTTTCCATTGTTTCTACTGAATTGTCTTTAACATTTAATAACCATTGGACCATTCCTTGGTAAAGCTAAGGGTTACTGGTGATCAAGTACGTTACTGAAAGAAAGCTGAATTGAGGATGCAAGTAAGGCTATTAGATAAACCTGTCTATGGTAGTAATGCCATTACCTAAGTGGACCCATCAATGTGTTGACTTGTTGGACCACCTTAATCATTGTGCAAAGGTTGCAGTTATTTTCTGTTTGTTTAAGTACTTTATCAATGAAACTGAGAGTCTGCTGCAGTTATTTTTTCTTCATTATCTTCTGCGATAATTGTCTCAGATGACGGAGATAGATAGTAGAGAGAGAATTAATAAAGTCGTACTATCGTCCTGTCCAACTCTTCTATTGCAGTAGTGCTATTTACAGTTTACTTACCTTGTCATCTAAAAGATTAAAATCAAGTATTTCCCGGCTAAAGGTGAAGGATTTACCGATGATTTTCTTGCAAGTTGTGTAACTGTTGCCTCAAGATTGCTGCTTCCCTTTGCCAAAACTAGCACGTATGGTGGCACATATTAAGTACAAACATATAGAAGAATTAGATACTCTACAGCATCATATGACTTCTATTAAAATGTTTAGAATTTCGCTCTATGCATGTAACACGACACTGAAATGGAGAAAAAGAGTAAGATGGTAGGACGAGATATGCTTATGGAAGAAATAAGCTAAGTGAGTAGAGCAATGCACTCTCAAGGGTAATTAGACTTTTAAATTAATAGGTTTAGAATCATTCTGTCACTTTGTTCATTGAAATCAATACAAAAATTGGCAATTCGTTTTCTTTTGAAATCATGTTTGAGGATCCAAATTTGATGAATTTGGGGGGAGTGAGGATTGGAAAGAATTTTGTTTCTTAGTTCAGTGATGCACCTTACCCTGTCAAAATCTGGACCAATAGTTTTTCTTTTATTTCGTGATTTAATCCAACAGTACTTCTACCATTGTGAGGAATACTGGACCTTCAATCGCTTGTGGGATACTACCCACTCAATCTAAACTGACCTTAGTTACATTGACTGACATACAATTTTCTTTACCTCTTATGATCTTTTTAGTATAGTTGAAAGTACAGAGTTTTCCCTGTAAGGGTTTAGTAGCATCGATCTTGATGCTCATTCCGTCAAGATAAGATGGTAGCTCTGTTACGCTTTTTCGAGTAGTTTTTCTTGCTTCAACTACATTACAAGTCCTCTACAGATTTCAATTCATCCGTTCTGCTTGAACTTTGATTTACTGCTCTTTTCTCCAATCAATTAATTCATAACTCAAGTGTGGCAATGCTTCATCAAAAAGGAAGTGGTTTGATCAACATATGTAGATGTATATATTTAGTTGCACGTTTATTAAGCTATGCTTACCAAACACCAACACTCCTGTGACCTGTCATGTGCGATTCTCATACGTGAATGCACGAACTAAATCAAACAAATTTGAAAAGGATGCAGATACACATAGGATCCACAAGTTGCTGATATAGTGTTATGTTTCATCTTGAGAAATAATCTTGCAGGCACATTCAAAACTGTAGTAGGGTGTTCATTTATTCTAGGAATACGATTCAGTCAAGACAAACTATCTATCTTTTAATGGAACTATGTCAGCAATTTTGTAGTCATTCATAGGCTTTTTGCAACATGAACTGTGCAGATTGTCCATATACGGTACTTGCTGTTGCGAAAAATTAGGCGTTAACTTATTTAAGGCGAGGTATGGAGGTACAGAATTATATTGACTAGACTCGTGCATAATTAGCTTAGATATGGTCAAGATAGCATGTTGAATGCTTAAATCTTTGGATTTTAATGTGAAGGTTATGGAGTTTCGATTCCTTGAACAGAACCCTCAACCTACTATCTTGTCTCTATACTCATTGTGCTATTGAATTGGATTACTGAGAAACATAAAGTTTTCCAACATATACTTGTCAATTGTAATCCTTTATCCCATAATCTTGTGATCATTCTTGAGCTCTGCCACTTTCCACTTGCATCTTAAAGTGAGATGCAACAAGAAGTGTGAGCTAATTGTCATAACTTAGCTCGCTAGAATGTTTGGATAATAGGAATTACGCAAAGCTAGGACATGACCAAGAGTTTCGAGGACTTCCAACACTTCTGCTGGCATACTTCCATTAAAAGATAATTCGTTTCTCTTGGCCAAGCAGAATTTTCGAACAGTGTGATTCCCACTTCTTTGTGTGTTATGGTTGGGTTTGTGGGATAAAGGTGAACCAAAAACAAAAAGGTTTTACCCAAAGGCTATCGCATTGGTTTTGGACCTACCCTCTTCGAGTTGTATCCTTAATGCGGATTCTTCACTTGTGTGGCTATTGGAATTCATTTCAGATGGTCACGGTGTCTAATATCCTTTGGAAGTATAGATAAAGGTGTGACTCTGATATTTTATATGCGTTACTATAATAATGTAAAGTTTTACTTATTTCTTTGTGGTGGCACTAGGCATGTACGTGTCTCTAATACTAAATTTTTAGCACTGATGCTTTAAAAACCAAAGATAATTTTATTTTTCGCAAATACAACATTAATATCTCCTCTGGAGGAGTAGGATAGGGGATAAACTGGTTAAAGAAAGTGTACCTTGACTTCTGATTGATTATGGAGTTGATGATGTTCCTCTTTGGACTTGTTGTATCTTTCAATTACTGACTTCATGCTGACAAGTGTAAACACAAGAACACGATTAGATTCTTACCAGTAATTCTATGGTCTCTAATACACAAGCAACGGCATAATGCTGAGCAAGGAGCATGTATTAAGATTAAGGGTATGACACCACAAAGTAAACACTTTTTTAACTGTTTAAGGTACTTTATCTTGAAATCTCTGCATTTTGTGATAAAGAAGGTGCAAACGTAATGTTTTCGCCTTTCCCATCTCTCTCCCATGTACGGAACTGAGTTTTGTGTGCCCGTATCAGGTTATGCTTCAGAAAGAGTCAGAAATGCAGAAACGACACCTAAAAGGAGGAATATTGCTGGACAAGCGAACAAGAGGCATATATACAGAGTGGAACAGCAAGTTGCTCCATAAACCAAGGTAGTTTTTCTGCCTTTCTGGAATAGTAGTTGTTTCTCTTGAGGTTTTGTAGTAGATGAAATGGATCAGATTTTGGTTCAAACCAGTATACTTGAAAAGTTGAACCCCAAATGTGGTTTTTTGGAAGTCATTTTCTGCTGTCAATTGTGTTCCATATTGAATATTCCTTATCATAGGACAGCATCAATTTACGTGGAAATAACTGTTTTTCTTTCGCGCCTCCTACATGCCTAACATGTTTTCCAAAAATAATGGTATTCGGTATTCAACACTCGGAAGCTAATCAAGCTAGCTTAGTTGACCAGAGCTCGAACAACTTAATGTCCCTTTGAAGGGCTTTCTGCCATTATGAAGTCCTAGCTTTTAGTCATGTGCAGCGCATTGTGATTTTTGGGTTATTAGGGGGTAGCAAAAGAATACATATGTTCTCTTAGATATGTAGTGTCATGGGAGTGAGAACAATAATAGCACACGCCCCAAGAGATAGTCCAGTTGATTAGTGGATACCACACACTATTGATTAAGATTCGATTCTTGGAGCTAGGCCACAAGAAAGTAATTCTAAAACCTCTAGTCCCGAAGTAGATAGCCTGCCTTTGACCGAACTAAGGAGGGTATTAGTCAAGGAGTGCGTAAGCTGGACCAAATATCCTGATCGCCGAAAAAAAAAACAATAATACCACTTTCTATATATTATACTGAACTATGTATGTCATGTGAAATAATATATAAATATTGTATTGGATTTCGATAGATAGTTTGCACTCGGTGGGATTATATATTCGATGGATATATAATTGTGTCTGTAGAATCGTAACCAAACTACAATTTCTTGTAACTTGATATTTGTAGATAACATGTTGAAAGAGAAAAAAATTACTCACGTTCGTACATGCAAACTCATCTTAGAGTGTCCTAAGCAAAAATTAGAAATATTTTCTTGCTTTCTTTCGCTAAGGAGATTCCAGTTAAAGGGAAAATCTATTACCACAACACTTTACACAACAATATACACAACATGTCTTTGTGGCACTGTATCATTGGGTAATGTATAATGGCATCCATCCATTGCCCAATGATATAGTGTCACCTAAGAATGTTGTGCAGTGCAAATTAAGTGTACTCTATACTATTGCTACCATCCATTGCCCAATAATACGGCGCCATCTAAAAGTGTTGTGCAAAGTGTTGTGGCATACCTCTTCAGTTAAAAAAATGTTTTCGTAAGGCTAACTCTGGTTTAGGTAACACCGCGTTCTACTGAGAAGTCTACATAGATGATTCTCGGTATAATACCATATAAGCTACAACTAATAATTTGGGGTTACCCATTTTGGGACATGTTGGTAGGCTCCAACAAGTTACTAACAAGACATCTACATGAGACGTTACTCAAAAGTTATGTTGACCTCTTCTTATTGAATAAAGGTAGTATATGGTATGTGTTTAGTCCGTTTATTGATATTGAAAAAAGGTGTCATTGTGAGAATGCTATCTATATTGATATTAATATTATTGTGATTATGATTGTCGTTGATGTTATTGTTAAGGATTACAATGACACATGGAAGTTGAAGAGAAGTTATTTGGACAAGTGAAAGCAATGGATTGATGAAAATGAAAAGTAATTAAGAAAGTTATTTCCTACACATTTTTGTTTTCTATGAAAAAACTCTATAGGCTTCATTGTAAAGTCTCTTCAACAAATCAAACAAATTGTCGTTTTCTTTTAACCTAGGAACATGGTAGAATATTCAACCCAACTATTGGGTTATATTTAGGGGTAGAAGGAGTAGAACATAGAATCCTATGTATCGATTTTATTCTTGAAGATTGGTGTCCTACTTTGTGCCATCGATTTTTCTTTTATGTATCGAAGATTAATGGAGGTATCTTTTTGTTAGTTTTCAACTATTGTTCTTGCTATCAATTTCACATTTGATTCGATTGTCACTTTACATCCGATGAAATCCTAAAGTATAGCAAAGAACCATGGATCCACCTTTGTAAGACAAGCCGAATTGTCCTCCTTTATTTTGTTGTTGCTTTTGCTTGTATTCTCCATCAATCCTCCCCGGAAGAGAAAACTATTGGTAAACCATACGGCAAGTTTATTTTTTCTGTTTTCAGCTTGCTCGAGCTAAAACTTGTTCAATGAGAATTCAATGGCGAAGATTCTAATGCTAATTGCTATGGCCTGAGTCTGAAAAGTGTTGTTTTTTTAAGGGAAACTATCAAACTACAATGATGAATAAGGAATAATTTTTGTTATCGGCAAAAGAAAATTTATTAATCGTTGAAAAGGAAAATAAAGATTAAAAGGACCGACAGACAGCAAAAAGTCGTCCTAGATCCAGAGACAAGGGAAGAAACCAACCGGAGTAACAATAGCCGAAGAAAAGAAAAACACCCTAGCCCAAAATACCCAAACACCTCCAAGCCATGAACCCCAACAAAAAACCACCAGCTGCCAAAAGCAAACGGGCTCAACCGAAGCAAGATACAAAAATACAAGCAGCACCCACGCTCCTGCTATGCAAAAACCACAAACCCCAAATCCGAACACAAACCCGCAAACAGCCTTGCTACATTTCCTGCTAAGTTTCCATGTATTTGTTTGTATGCATATAGAATGTCTGGATGTATATATTCAATTTTACGTGGTAACTTAAACTAGGGCGAGCATTGTGTCGTCTCGTGTTAATTGGATTCATGTCAATATATCTGTTAACTAAACATTTAATTGCGTAATTGTGTCAAGTTCAGGTTGTACCTATTAATCCAAACGTGGACGCGACTCACTCCACGTACATCAATCGTTTCAAGATCAGGTTGAACCTATTAATCCAAACGTGGAAACGACTCACTCAACACCATCCTCTCCTGCTTGGAAAGAATTCACTCTCTAGTTAGAGTCGTCAGAAGCCCGTTTTCAATCGACCGTGTAATTTCTAGGCCTTTTCGGCTTTGCTTCTAGCCGAGTTTGATCTCCAATACATGACACGCAAATCTCTCAAAGGAAGAGTTGTGACAGAATTCTTGGCAGAGTGCCCAATAGGTGAAAAGTCACAGAAATTGTACAGTTGGTTGGAAACAGGCTTCTGATGACTCTAATTCGAGATCTAATCTTTTAATTTAAACTAATTTTTTGCTAAAAAAACTGCAAAAAATATACAACAACTCTATAAATTAATGAACAACTTGTTTAATCCATTAAAAATCTTAGATTTCATCAAACCTCTTCCTCATTTGATAAAATCAAGTGTTAATTTTATCAAATCTTGGTTTTATCCTGATTTTATCATTTGGGAAACAAGGCCTATTGCTGGGGTTTGAAAAACAAGGCCTAAATCAGTAAATCATGGCTTATAGTTGGTGTCACAACATCGTGTCATTTTATTTTCAGGTTGACAAAAAAGGGGGGGGGGGGGGGGGTTATGCATGCCTTTATCAAGTTATGCGAGTTATACGCTTATTCGTCTTGTTTACTTTCGTGTTGTTAGGTAGATTCATATTCTGTTTATGCAAAAAAATGATGGACACAAACCTTCTAACTTTTTGATGGGTACAAAAACTTGTACTAACATTGATATAAAGAATTCAAGATTTGATGTTCTTAGTTTTCTATGGCAGTATTGTGAATTTCTATTTAATTCAAGGAATGCACACACACATCCCAGTATGGAACTTGTAGTGTACTATTTCACAACATAACATATGTTTGACCCCAACTTGGTATGTGTGTGTGCAATTGTCTTTTTTCTGGACAGACGAAAACCTAGTTTAAATTACATTTCTACAATTCCATGGAAGAGGAAAACCTAGTTTATTTACACATATATTTGATCCAAGGTTACGTCCACGGTCACAAAAGAAATTGATGGAATATCCCTACCATGACAATGCTTAGTCTCCTATGTCATGAAAAATACGAAAAGTGCATGGCCTTAATAACATCCAACCAATCTCACGATTATGCCCTTTAATTATCCAATACACATAAGACAACGTGTTACATATGAACTAGTTAGTACCAGGTACGGCTGGCGTTGAGATTTTCGGTCCCCAAGTAAGTTTTAACAAACGGGACCTCTTAGAATGTGTGTATATATTAGTTGTTCAATAAGATGTTTAAAACTTCTTGTGGTGTAGTGGTGATTTACAATGAATGACATTTGGGACTTTGAGATTGCGAGTTTCATTTCACCGCCAGCAGTAGATACAAGGATCGAACACAAGACCTATTGGCCATAACTTAGTGATATGATTCTTACCACCGAACTACTATAGCCTTTATTGCAAGGGAATTGACATGCAAAATATATATTTTTTATATTTTACAATTTGGGCCCTATTATTGGGCTAAAAACTGGGGGCCGTAAGCAGCGGCCTAGTGAGCTTATGCCAGGGCCAGCCTTGGAACCTGGGTTTAAATTGTGGTATCGGAAACGTAAGAGTATCAGTGATATGGCCATATACTAGCCGACATACGTAGGTAAATAACGGTACAGAGGTCTAAAATCTCGTTATGTAACAACCGATATGATATGTGATGGTCTATCCAGTACAGCAGTCTCAGATACCCTGATCATCAAGAAAGATAGTTGCTACTGATTGATCGACCTATTATTCACTTTTTATAAGTATCTATTTAGCTTCAATTACAGTTTCTCTCATCTCTTCCCAAGAGCATAACCTTGAATCCAATATATTTCACGGTACTTCCAAACACTATTGAATTGTGTAAGGGCAATAAAAGGGGAACACGCTTGCTATTGTTAACCTCCACGTTCATCAAGTACAACAGGGTCAGTTTTACTAGTGATTGAGGGGGTTCAAGCAAACCCTCTGGCTTAAAAAAATGTACTAAAATTTTGTATTTTCAACAAAACAATATAACCCAGGCATTATAAATTTTAAAACAGTTAAAAAATTTCATTTTAGATAGAGTTTTGCATTAAAAAAAATTTATGTGATTTCTTCACCGCTCAATTACAATCCTGGAGCCACCCCTGAGTCTAGTAGACTGGAAAAATTTGAAATAAAAGCTACCTAGAAAATGAATCAAAACACAAATACTCCAAGATCCAAGTAATATATATATATATATGGTTTCGTTCCATGTAATATTCTAAAGTGACTCCAAGGAGAGAGAAATGAAACTTATAAAATTTTTATCCACAAAATCATGCATTTCCTTCTCATAAAAGTAACTAAAAGGTTGAGCTACTCAAATTCATCTTGAATCAAACATGTTTAATTAATCCACCAAAAAGCCAATCTTTGAATTTTATCATGTGGGATTATTGTTAGAAAATATGTGTACTTTCTAACAAAAATTTTCAACAATTATTGATCACAGTTGAGAGAAATTCGCAACTATTTTAAAGCTCTTAGATTCATCGATCTTTACTTGGATGCATCTTTGTATGATATATTCAAGTGAAATGTTGCAGTTTATAGTAAATCTAAAAGACAAAACCACAGCGAATAGAGGGCTATATTCAAAATAGTTTCTTTCAAAGGCTATGACACACAAAACTGAGAACAAACATAAAACTTTAAGAGAAACTTATGGTACACACATGGTGAAAACTTGTCAAACCTGGTGCTTGAATATTCATACAACTTGCTGGTGCTGGAGACGATGATCAGACCTACTTCTGCATCACACAAGATCCCTAACTCCTTCGCCTTCTTCAAAAGTCCGTTCCTTCGCTTGGAAAAAGTCACTTGTCTGCTCGTCGTGTTATCGATCCTCCTTATCACAATCTTCCCTCTCCCCATTCTCACTTTGCAGACTCTAGGGTTTCTGCAATTATCATTTTATTACTATCATTTGAACTATATAATAACAAATGGAAGACACACATAAATTAAACACATAAACTAGAAATGAAAGAAGATCCAAATTAAGGATAGCTTACATGGAACTTCAGATCTGAAATGGAATGTATGAGTATTTTTCTGAAAGCATTTCTTTTAGGTTCAAGTCAAGGCCTTTTTATAAACAAAGAAGTGCCACTGAGGGATACAAGATTCCACATTTCCACTTACAAAAATGATATAGACACAAACTCTCAGCCACAACTCACCACAACTCCTTTCACATGTGGGGGACCCACCCTGAGCGGGTCCCACCCCACATGTGAGAGAGGTTGTGGTGGGTTGTGACTGAGAGTTTGTGTATGTATCATTGTTCTCCACTTATCAACATGAGGGTGAATATTTTTAATCTAAAACAGCTAAAAGAGAGTGGTTTTTGAACTTCAAAACTCAGAAAATGGACTTTAACAGTGAAGAAATCGAGGGGCAAATTGACACTTTTAATATTGATGAATCCAATTCTTTGATGGCGCCGCCCCGTATCTCAAACTGACACGTGGGGAATCAGTCTTACCTTAAATACTTCTAAAAGGGGAAAATAGCAACATTACTGATAAAGTAGCTTTGCAAGTTGCAAGTCCAAGGCACAGTACAGTTGCCCTATTTCTATTTCAATTCGTACACTGATGCTGCGAAAATTTTATCCAAAAATTTCCTTAAAAGTAGTTGAGGAATTAGAAGGGTAGTATTCTTTCGATGAAAGTAATAGAGCCTTGGCAATCTATCTACGCTACGCATCGTACATAAAATAACAAAATTCAAATTTTATTAGTTGGCAAATGTTGGAGAAACAGTTCAAATTTTATAAGGTCGTTCTTAAATTTTTTGGTGTGCCCTAAGAGCAACTGCAGCAGGTAAGCTATATGCAAATTTGAGGTAAACTAGAGAAAAGGAGAAGAAAAATAGTGCTCCAAGGGTCTCTCTAAAACACTGTTCACCCTCCATCCAATTTTTTATTTGTTTCTCTCTCCCCCTTTCTCAATCTCCCCCTCTCTCCTACATATATAAAAAAGAAAATATATTATTTTAATTACAGATAGATAAAATAGGTAGTATTGCCTGAGTGTTGAGAGTGATATGGCAGCTATGAGCACTATGCACTAGTTTTTTTGCTAAACATTTAGCCTAGTTGCTGTTGTTGTTCTAAATCATGTTCTTAAACGGGGACCCCATATAAATATATGTGCATAAGCATTTCAAAACTCTAATGCATAAAGAATTTGTACTTTATAAATGAGTATAAACATTTCATGCACTTGCGTTCCGGCATAACCAAAATAATTTTGGCATTAGCACCAGAGTTATTAATCTCGTACAGGCAAGCGTCCCGGTTTTCTTACTGGGATGGTACGTCCCGGTACCGGTGCATACCGGCGTACCGTTCCGGATTGATCGCAACAAACTACGGTATAATTCTAAAAAAAAATGCAATTCAACATATAAAAAAAAATTGACATAAAAATAAAGCATTATAACTTTTCATAGACAAAATGCAACCATTTTAGTACTTCATATCCAAAAAAACTACTCCTCCAACATCCAAAACAAGTTCCCAACCAATTTAGCGTGATAAAGTATACCAAAAGACTATTTAAGTCATTTAACGTTTTTAAAAAAAAAAGGATTTTGTACCGGCCGGTATCCGAGAAATGGCCGAGATTGGCCGGAACACCCGGAACAGACCGGAACGTCCGGTATTGAGCGGTATTGTGAGCGGGACGGAACATTAGGTGTTGTACCCCGTTTTTCTTCCGGTACGGGACATACCGGCCGGTACGGGACGAGATTCATAACTTTGATTAGCACCACTTTTCCGAAACTGCCTTTTCAAATTCCATAATTTGGGTTAGAAAGACTAATGTTTAATGGTGTAGAGGGGGAAAATCTGGGTAAGTTATTTCCACGCCTCTATGAGATCAACAATATGCACTGTTCGCCGGAACCCTAGCACTGCAAGACAATAAACGGTTAGAGCACCTTTGCCTCCGTCGGCAAAGGCCCTCCAATGCTTAAGTCAGTATCACGTACTAGGAGGAAACCACAAAACACGTAAAGCATGTAAACACGAATTACCACGTACCTTTCTTCATGGGTATTGCACCTTATTTATAGATGCGAGGTGCTTGTTGTCCAAAGATCCTATTCACATTAGGAGTCTTTTTTTATATGAGACTCGTTCCATATAGAAACACAATCTTTATTCTACAAGGATTCCTTCCATGTTAGGAATCCATGCCATTATCGGAATCCTCTTTAAGTTAGGAGTCCTTTCTCTTATGGGATTCGTCCCATATGGCAATACAATCAGAATTCCCTTCTTGCCAGGGTTTTGTATCCATATTAGGTTTCTTGCCCAATATGGAAGCTTAATGATAATCCCTTTATTCTCAGGATTTACCCATTATCACGTAAGAGACTATTCTAGATCCCTCTAGAATGACCAACCACCTTATCACGTAGGCGGTTAGCTCGGCAATATACTTGCCTATTCTTATATACTGTTGCCGACCAGATACATAGCACGACACTGGCCTCGTGCACTTTCTCATGGTGCTGCCATCATCTCGTGGTGCTATCCTGGCTGCACACTTGGCCTACCCCGCTCGGCCATAACCTGGGGCACCTTCTTGTGGTCCCCCCGAACTGAGCCACCCTCACGTGGTGTCCAGGCTAAGCACGTGGTTCGTACGTGCTTGGGTATTTTCCTATGTAATTGGATTCTACCCTCTCCAAATGGGTCTTGCTAACCTCCACAATAGGTGAAAGATAATATGTATATAATGAAAAACTAGTTCGGATATTAATGCACATTTTACAGATATCAATATAATTTTACGGATATTAATACACTTTTCTTGGACATCTATGCACTTTCTACTCATTATCATCTACCCTTTGAGCTGAGGTTAGAATTTTCTATGTTTAATAGTGTAGAACTCTAAAAAGCTTGGTGAGCATAAAGCAAAAGACCTCTTGAAGATGCTGGAGGTTTACTCAGCTATTAATCTCATTCTCCTGAGATTAGTCGAGGTGTAACAAGTTGGCCTGGACATCTAGGTTTTTTTTTTTTTCTTCAAAGACTATGATAGGGTAGGTATAGTTCGTAACTTGACGCAATGCAATTTGCTACAAAATTAAGCAAAACCACCGGTCAACCAACCTTAGTAATTTTTTTTCAATTAGAATACGTAAAAGTAGATACCTAGAATTGTTACCAAGGGTTTTTTTTTGGGCTTTTTCTTTGGTACATTAGGTCTACTCGTGCCTTGACAAAAGGCAAATTCAGTTTCTCGAAAATATTATGCTGGGTAGTTAAAAGATGTTGGCAGGCATGACCGAAAGGTTTTCCATAGTTGAGGCTACTTAACCAACCTATGTGACAGAAATATTTGCAGTTGTACTGTAAAGATTCCAAAATATAGGTACAAAAGTAAGGGTGGATGCATATAAAATTATAAATTCACATCTAATGGCCAACAGGTGGTTGAAAGATAAACCTTCCAAAAATATTTGTCATAGAGGAGAGGAGAGGGGACATTCTTTCCGTTCCGAAGTTTACAAAATTAGGTGAAAAGTGATTGATGCATACAAATGTAGAAGCCATTTCTATTTCTCGTCTGCTTCTTTTCTCTTTACAAACAGTACTTAGTAGGTAAACCTACCAGACTAACAATTCTATCACAAGATTTTAAAACAAAAATTTTCGGTTGTCAGGTTATCAAACATGCTAAAGTACATACGTACCCATATTTTAATGTGTATGATACGCGCTCACAAATTGCATACGAACCGTTATACGCACAGAAATTCATAATATTTGCACATAAATTCTGTTGGATTTTTCTTAAAGGGTTCTGTTTATACCCAAACTTGGCAAAAAATCGTGATAAGGCCAAAAGTATTATTTTCTGACTAAATTGGGCTGAATTGACTCAAGAAATTAATGGACTTACCCCATGATCTTAATTAAAGGAAGTGGGTTCCCTTTCAACTTCTGGAAACCGCCAGTAACCGCTGCAGTGAAAGGAAAATATTGGCAACATGGGACACTTGGCATCACCGCGTGAAAGCGGGAAACCAACAAGGCCACTTGGTAGCATTTTGAGCGAGAGAGAGAATTAGCGCCAAGAACTTGTTGGATTTTGGCCCGATCTGCACTCTGTCATTTTCGTCCGGATGGGGTGAGGGCTGTCCGGACAGGATTTTATGCGATCAAGTATTTTGCTCCGTAATAGGTCTTGAAATCTTTATATTTTTGGTCCGAACTGTTTCAAGTCCGTCCAAACGGTCGATGAGCGAACAAGCACGTATTTAAGTCCGTTTTAGGGTTTTCTACAGATTATATTGCACACACAGAAGCTTTTCTGAGAGAGAAAAGAGAGAAACTTCCGAGAGATCTCATCTATAGCCTTCGGGCATCTGTTTTCTTCCGATTAGTGAAATCCTCGATTATCTGACTGTCTGTGGAGTAGGTTTTCATTGCCGAACCACATAAAATCTTTGTGTTCTCTCTCTCTCTCTCTCTCTCTATATATATATATATATATATATATATATATGTGGTTTCTTCAAATACGTAGCATAAATCACATCTGTTTTCTGTGTTGGTTAACGCTTCCGCACAATAAACTGGTATTAGAGCACTGGGTTTTTGACCGAGGGTTTGTTTCTGGTATTTTTTCTATCGTTATTGAAGAACAATGACTGACGACTCCGACAAACCTCCGAAGGACGGTAAAAAACCGAAGGAGGATGTTTCATCTTCCAAATATATGCTTCAAGTTTTCGGCTTGGGGCTTCTCAGCCGATTATGTTTGGTGCAAAATTTGATGTGGAAAAATTTGATGGCAAAAGTAACTTCGGTATGTGGCAGTTGTTATGGATGTCATAATCCAACATCAGTTGGATTTTACTATGGGGGCAAGCCTAAGAACTGTGACAAGCAAGAATGGAACAAGATCAACCGCCAGACGTGCGGTTTTATCAGGCTGTGTCTCATGAAGGATCAAAAGTATTTTGTAATGTGGGAAACAAGGTCGAACAATGTTTGAAAGAAGCTCGAGGATAAGTTCATGACCAAGAGCATGGAGAACCGTCTTTATCTAAAGAAGAAGTTGTTCAGGTTTCAGTATCATTCAGGTATAACTATGTCTGAGCACTTGAATGATATAACAAAATACTTGCGGATTTATTAAATCTAGATGTGTTGATTCTGGATGAGGATAAAACTCTTCTGTTATTGCATTCTTTGCCTTACGAATATAATCATATGTCTACCACCTTTTGTGTGGGAAAGATTTGATTAAATTTGATGATGTGTCTAATGATCTTGTGAATAATGAGTATTGCAAGAGGGACATGCCAGCCCATGGAGAGTCATCAAGCTATGGTTCAGGTTTCGTTGAAGCTTTGTCTGTTAGGGACAAGTTTGAAACAAAGAAAAATAGCGGTAATTGTGGGCACTCCCATCCAAAGGGAGGGAGGAGTGCATCCGCTTTTGGTAGAGTTGCTAGGGATGAATGTGTCTATTGTCGCTAGAAAGGGCATTGGAAAAAGGATTATCCAAAGAAGAGGGCAGCAGATGCTGCCAACATAGCATGGATGATAATCTTGCTCTGATGGGTCTTGCTCTGATGGGTTTGTCATTAACTTGCAAGGCTGGTGAGTGGATCTTGGATTCTGGTTGTATCTACCATATGTGTCCTAACAAGAACTTGTTTTTCAGCATTGACATGGTTGATACGAGCAGTGTTTGTGGTCTATGATTTTGTTTGTAAGATAGTTGAGGTGGGGAAGATCAGATTGAAGCTACATGATGGGTCCGTCCGTATTCTTTCTGATGTTTGGTATGTATCGAACTTGAAGAAGAATCTAATTTCACTGGGTGCTTTAAACTCCAAGGGTTATCGGATTACCATTGACATTGGAGTTCTAATGGTTGTGACTGGTGCTATGGTCGGTGAGGATGATTCAGACATTTCTAGAGTTTGGCACTTTCGTTTAGGTCATACTAGCAAGAAGGCCATGCAAGGCCTATTGAAACAGGATTTGTTGAAAGGGGCCAAAATCTGCAAGATGGATTTCTGTGAACATTGTGTTATGGGGAAGCAAACTAGGGTCAAGTTCGGCACTGCTATTCACCAAACAAAGGGTACGCTTGATTACATCCACTCAGATGTGTGGGGTCGTGCTAGGGTTGCTTCTAACAGTGATAAGTACTATTTTCTTTCGTTTGTTGATGATTTCTCTCGCCGTGTGTGGATTTATGTCATGCAACATAAGGATGAGGTGCGTAATGTTTTCTTTAATTGGAAGAAACCGATTGAGAATCGGACTGGTAAAAAGATCAAGCGCCTCAGGTTAGACAATCGGGGAGAGTATTGATTTGATCCTCTCTTCGATATTTATAAGAAATATGATATAGTGTGGCCCTTTACGGTGAGAGGCACACCACAACAAAATGGTGTGGCAGAGAGGATGAACCGTACCTTACTAGACAAGGTGCGTTGTATGTTATCGACTTCTGGTTTAGGAGACAGTTTTGGGCTGAAGTAGTGATGTATCTGTGTCATTTGGTCAACCGTTTACCATCCATTGCACGTGAGGGTATAACGCCATTGGAGGTACGGTTAGATAAACATGCATCAGATTATTATCCCTTGCATATTTTTGGTTGCCTTATTTATTATCATGTTAGGAAATCGAAATTAACCAAGAAAGTGTTGTTCTTGGGCTTTGTAGAAGGTGTTATGGGGTACAAGTTATGGTGTCTCGATTCAAAGAAGGCAATCACTAACCATGTCGTGACCTTCAATGAAGCAGAGATGATCAAGCGCCTGTGTAGTTTATGGGTGACAAGGGTGCTCAGAAACAAGTGGAGTTTGACACTTCAGTGGTTCCTCAGTTTTCGGTTTAGTTAGTGGAAGAAGATAGTGAGGTTGAGTTAGATGACAGTGGTACGGATGAAGGTGAAAATTTGGGTGATAGTCGAGTTGATAGTTCTTTACAGTAGTAGCAGACAGAGTCTATTGCGACATCTTGGCCCAAACGAACCATCCGAGTACTTGCTAGTATGTTGATATGGTTGTCTATGCATTACTGGTTATAGCAGCTGATATCCCAGCCACTTTCAAATAAGCTATTGTGAGTCTAGAAATTGACGACTGGAAAATAGCTATGGGGGAGGAGATAACTTCTCTTCACAAGAATCAAACTTAAGATTTGGAATCGCTTCCGAAAGGCAAGAAAGAGATTGGTTGGAAGTGGGTCTACACCAAGAAGGATAATTCAATGAGGAAGAATGAAATTTGCTACAAGGTTAGTGCTTGCGACCTTGGATTGTATTGCAAAAGTTACTTCCCCAAGCGTAAGGCTAGGTCGGCGGAAGCATAATAACCGGTAAGACCGGGTCGATTCCACAGACCGAATGCGCTGAGCATGATGGTTGATTCGCGAATGTTGGTTTTAGCCTTAAAGCGGCAAACTTGGCTTTTGGAGTTTGATTGGTGGAATTCTCTTAACTTCGAAAACGACTTGGAAGATTAAAAAGACTAATTAAACTAAGGCAAAGTCTAGGGGATTTTAACAACCATAACTTAGGCTAATTCGTTCCTCTCTTGTTGAGATTAGGATTCTTGTAACCATTTGGCAAACATCTAGGTTGACATCGCTCCAAGCATCACACGTGAAAAGGAGAATCAACCCTTAACTACGAGAGATCAAAAAGATTAACAAACCTAGACTTTGGTACATAAAATCGATCCTAACTCTTTGAACTAGAAATGATGTTCGATAAAGTTTAGGGTTCTTGAGCCAATTAGACAAACTTTTAGATTGACATCGCCCAAAGTATCACCCGTACCTAGGTGAATTAACCCTCGGCCACGAGAGATCAATGAGATTAACAAACCCAAATTTTGATACATAAAGATGAACCCGTGACTTTATTAAACAAGAAGTGTTTGCAATTTGGCGAGAAGAACGAATTAAACCTAAGTCATGGAGTGCTAATCACCCCATGACTGAGCCTATTTAGACTACTCAAACATAACTAAGAAAAACATGACTAATTTTGCAAAGAAATTAAAGAACATAACATGTGACTTAATAAACTGATTTTAGCAAAGTTCCAAAGCTTGCCTACAACTTTAAGCCTTAAGAAAATCACAAACAACAAGTAAAAACTAAGGTTTAAGAAGGAAATGACTAGAAAATGGAGAATACAATTTAACCGATAAAAACGAAAACAAACTTGATTTATATAGAGATCCAACAAGTAGCTACAACATTAAACAACAAGAAATTAAAGGAAAATGAAGACTTACTTGAGAAAAACAAGAGAGAGAAAGCTTAAAACCTCTTCCATGGAGGAGAGAGGTGAGAGCTCCTAAACTAAAATAGACTAAAAATGAAAGGTAGGTAGAAGAGGGAGAGGAGAGAGCCTATATTCTTTCAATTTCTCTCTCTCAAAATATCCTAAAAAATCCCAAAAAACTAGAATTTCCATAAGTGGAAAGTCCAAAAAGCAAGTTCAAAATCATCAGAATTTTGGCTTAGTATGGATACCTCTCAACAGAGGTATGGATACCAGTGATTTTGCTTGTCTGCGACCAGAGGTATGGATACCACCCATCAGAGGTATGGATACCACCCATCAGAGGTATCCATACCAAACTCTCTGTTTGTCTGGGTGCAAAATGTATGGATACCCTCCATCAGAGGTATGGATACCAATCTGAATTTTCTTGTTTTCATGCCTTGGTCCCTCCTTGGTCAAATGTGATGCTTCCGGACTTCTTCCAAAGCACTTCTAATCAATTTGCAGCCTTCGGGAGGGACGGTACTTAGTCTTGTGGATGCTTGATTACTCCCGGATTCACCGGGAGTCTTTGTGAGCTCGAGACATGACTTTGGCCCATCGGCCTGACTTATGACTTTTTGATTTCCCGGGCCTTAGCCGAATCTTCATTTCTTGGCTCTTGAGGCTTGGTGTTGGCATGCCATGGGGCACGTAGCCCTTGGTTACTTGGGACGGTTCCCAATGCTCTCCAAAATGCGCTTATTTGCGTGTTTCACCTGTAACTATAAAAAACAACACTACACGCATATCAAACATATAAGGCGTGAAATCGCGTGTGTGTGCGAGCAAAATAGGCTAGATAAGCCCCGGATATATACAATATTGTGGGCTTATCAGTTAGGTTGGTGGCCAAGGACTAAGCACAAAAGGAGGGAATCGATTACAATTAGGTATTCCTCTATTCGTATTCTGTTAGCCATGGTAGCTCTGTTTGATTTGGAGTTGGCACAGTTAGATGTTAAAACTGCGTAACTACATGGTGATCTGGATGAAGAGATTTATATGTCTCAACTTGATGGTTTTAGAGTTGCTGGTAACAATAATTTGGTTTGTCGATTACATAAATCTCTCTACGGGTTAAAGCAATCGTCACGTTAGTGGCATAAGCATTTTGATAGCTTCATGTTAGGTCAAAAGTACACAAAAAGCCAATATGATCACTGTGTGTATTTTAGACAGCTTGCGGATAAGTCCTTTGTTTATTTACTTTTGTATGTGGATGATATGTTGATTGCACGTAAGAGTCAGGCAAAGATAGACAGGTTGAAAATGTAGTTAAATCAGGAATTCAAGATGAAGGACCTCGGTGAGGCACGTACGATTTTGGGCAAAAAGATTACTTAGGATCGGGGGAAGGGCACCTGTAGACACCCCGATTTTGAACCCAGGATGCACTCGAGCATTCCCGATGATGAAATAGACCAATCGTGCATACCTCGAGGCTAAGAACAAGGCTTGAACTCACCGAACCACCCTAAACCATTCTAAACCCTCCTAGAATAACCTTAAACCAACCAAAATGACCAAAATACCCTTCAAACCATCCATAAACCATTTCAAAACAAACCCAAGCCTACATCATCTTCTAGTACATTCAAAACCCTCTTTATTGATATATAATACGTCTCAATCCATTTTGAAATAAGGGAGATGTGTCCGTTTTACCAAAATGACTTATTTTCCCGACCTTCTGAGGGTAAAATGGTCACATACTTGAATGTACAAATTATCTTGGGTTCAAACTACTTGGGTTAGAAAGTACACTCGACAAGCTTTCCAACGCTTCAAACCACGCATGAAACGGAGTTTGGTAGCACCCGGGGCGGCCCCGCAAAGTTTTACCTTTTGAGCAACAGCCTTGAGCGCTCAAGCCTTGGACCTTGAGCGCTCAAACCCAAAAATCCCACCTTGAGCGCTCAAGCCCATGGCTTTGAGCGCTCAACTCTGATCCAGATCAGTTTTCTGCAGAGCATCTAATCATGATATTCTACTGCAAGAGGAGCGTCTACCTATGTTTTCTACTGCCTAAATACACTTCCTAGACCCTTGAACATCTCCTCAATCACCCCCCAAACCCAATTCAAAAATTAAACCCATTTCCCTCCCATTTCTCTCTCTATATAAACCTCCTCCACACTCTCACACCCTTGATCAGCCCTCTCCACTCTCTCTCATCACTTCAATCACGTTTTAGCCTTTCTCTCCTCCATAGCCACCACCCTCCATCATCTTCAACCTCCAAAACACCCAAAAATCTCATCTTTAAGGCCTACAACACACGGGTCTTTGAGAAACCAACTACAACAACCCCTCTCTCACTCTAACAAGCCATTTACAGCCCATACACTCCATCAATTTCGTCCAAACCTAGCTCTTCCATCAAAACCCACCTCATCCAAGCCAAAATCACCATTTTAAGCTCAAATCCTCCATCATCCACTCAATCAATCACTCAATCAGCCCTACACTCACACTCCTCTGTCCAAAATACTTCATCTATAGCCCATAAACACAGCCACTACCCATCCATTCATCAAACCACAAGTTCAAGCCTTGATCAAGCCAAAAGGTAGTTAAAACCATGTGAAAATCACTGTTTTGGTCTTGCTGAGGGAGACCAGTGGGCTCATTCAAGTTCCTCATACTTGAAATGAGCCTACAAGTTCTGAAAAGTATCATAAAATAGCAAAATTTGGTGACCTGGAAGTGGCTTGAGCGCTCAAGGCCTTACCCTTGAGCGCTCAATCCACTTTGAGCGCTCAAACCCCAATAGAAAGTCAGTCACAGTGTTTCAGCCATAACTTTTTACTCCAAACTCCCTTTTCAACGTATTATATATCAAAACGTAGATAATTTGAAGGGCTACAACTTTGTAGTTTTATATTCTTCCTGATTATGTCTCAAAGGCTTCCAAAAAATGCAAATAGTGTTGGAAAGTCAAATAATTTTGCTCAATATGGTGTTCTAAGTCCTATTTCTCTCTTTTATTTTCATTTTCTTTGTTTATATCATTCCACCATCGCATTGTACATTGCACAAGCATCCACCATCACTTGGTTCGTATTTGAATACTTGTTTATGGGTTTTCCCATTCCCATACTCCCCGTTATTTGCTCAAAATCGAATTTCAAATATTTTCAAAATTCCACAAAATATTGAGTAGAGACCGGTTCATGGACCGGGCGAGAGGGGTGCCGTAAAACCCTTCCCCTCTCGTAACCAAACCCCCGAATCCGAGAAATCTTTGGTTCCGCCAAAATCAGTGAAATCTTTTTCAAATGGGCAAACGAGTCATATTTTTTATCGGTTTCTCGGGTTCGGACCTCAAATCCGGGTGGCGACTCTATCGATCACAATCTTTTCGAACAATCTTGGTGGGCCGTCCACAGCACCGTTCACCTAAACGGCAGCAATATCTCAAGATAGTGCTTGACCGGTTCAGAATTGATGGTAGCTCAAAATCGGTGAGTGTACCATTGACTTCTCATTTTAAGCTTAGTGCTTTGCTATCTCTCACTATAGATGAGGAACGAAAATACATGGCGATAGTTCCTTGGGCAAGCCTGGAATTGGAAGTCTGATGTACGCCATGGTTTGCACGAGGCCTGATCTGGCACATGCCGTCAGTATGGTTAGCCCTTATATGCACGATACTAGTAAGGGGCATTAATAAGTGGCTAAGTGAATTTTGTGGTATGTTTTGGGTACCGTGAAGTTGGGTTTGAAGTTTGAGAGATGTGCGTCTGTTGATGTTCTAGTTTCTGGTTTTGTGGACTAGGATTATGCAGGTGATTTGGATAAGCATCATTCAACAAATGGGTATGTGTTTACCATGGATGGAGGATTGGTTAGTTGGTGATGTACTTTGCAGCGACAGTTGCATTGTGCACTATTTAGGCTGAGGCTGCGACTGAAGCCATAAAAGAGGCTATTTGGTTGCATGGGATGATGGCTGATTTGGGCATTGGGCAAGATCAAGTCATTGTTCATTGTGACAGTCAGAGTGCAATTCATCTTGCGAAGAATTAGGTGCAATCCTCCAACCAAACATCAATATGTTTGGTTTCACTTTTTCATGAGAACATTGATGAGGAGGATGTTCTGTTGGAGAAGATTGGTATTGCTGACAATCCGGATATATGATGACTAAGGTCATTTTTGGGGTCAAGTTCCAACATTGCATGGACTTGATCCATATGCAGCAAGTCTCAGCACCATCGAGTGCATGCGTCGTCGGGTGCCCTGATGGCAGTCAGAGCTGGATTCATTGGGTAGGCTATTTATTTGGGTTTGTCTTATTTTCTGGTTGCGGCATTGAAGTTTCTGGTTCAACAGTTAGCAATCTCGCCAGGTGGAGATTTCTTAGATTTTGGCTTGATCTGCATTCTGTCATTTTCGTCCGAATGGGGTGAGGGTCGTTCGGACAGAATTTTATGTGATCAGTGTGGATGCTCCTCAGAGGATTTTCTATCGATTCGGAGTCGCCACCTGCGTTTTAGCAGATTGTCTCCAAGGAATCAAACTCGATTGATTTGTGCCTCATTTTATGATACGGTTTAAATACCGGCCCATCATCGCCATACTATCTTAGGTTCAGGAGCTCAGTTACGAGAGGGGAAGGGTTTTACGGCACCCTCCTCGCCCGGTTCGAAGAACGGTCTCTACTAAGCTTTTATGGGATTGCGTGGAATGTATATAATTCAACTTCGAGCAAGGAATAGGGGAATAGGGGATGGGAGCCAAATAACGATGATAAACACGACAATAGCTTAAGGTGTATGCATGTGCATCGTGAACTATATGAGTGATGATGATGATGCGCGAGCATGAACTAAAAAAGGCACAAAACAGTAAACAACAGAATTAGTACATATTGAACAACATCAAAGTAACCAGAAATGACACTACTAACAAATGCAAGACAAGACCAATATGATCCTCTGGCAGGGGTTTGAGCGCTCAAAGAGAGGGTTTGAACGCTCAAACCCTACTCAACTACTCATGCTTCTGATGACACTAACTTGTTGGAAATATGATTTGTGCACTGATGTTTGTTTGAAAACAGCACTTTGATGACTCAACAGAGTAGAATGATCATGAAAACATGAAGATGCTTATTTACGCACCAAACAAGGCAATCAGTACAAGAGGGATGGAGATCTAATCATGAAAAGCATTCCAAAACACTCAAATTATAGTAGACAAGCTTGGATGATGAAAATACTTGATGGACCAGAAGACAGCTTGAGCGCTCAAAGCGAAACCACCTACTGGATTTGAGTGTTTTTATGCCATTCTTCCCTCATTTGGATCATAAACAACTTCAAAACAGTGTATATTCATGTACATGACACATATCCTTCAAAAACATCATGACATAGACTTGAAATATTTGCATGGGTGAGAGATGGAACATGAATCATCCATAAGCATGATTAGTTTGAGAAAAGGAGATGGGGATCAGATTGATATAACTTCACAATAACACACACTATAGAAAGCATAAAGCAGGATTTAAAGCTGAAAGAAACAAGAAACAAATGTGAAACAGAATAGAGTTTGCGTGCTCAAAGAACAGGGTTTGAGCGCTCAAACCCCATTCTGACTTTCAAGCTTTTGTGACTTTTAAGCCATTTTCTAGTGTGTTTATGAGCCTCAGCCTTCTGATCATTGTTTAAAAGAGGGAGATACGCCTGTTTACTTCATGAAATAGGATTACTCGTGGCTTGATGATGATGAAGCATCACTTCCATGGCTTTTGGGTTCATTAATCAATGATCAAGGGTAAAACAGACTGTTTTGGGAGTGGATGAACCAACAAAATCCATAAGAGTGATGATACCAACATGACATAACTCTGAAAACACAAAGCTCACAAAATAACCAAATGGTTTGAGCGCTCAAAGGGTATGCCTTGAGTGCTCAAGCGCTCAAACCTCTATGGCCTGACATTTTCAAAACTCCTTTTTCTTGGTAATTTTGACCTTGTGAGCTCATAGAAGGTATAGAGGACCCTCATGAACTCGCTAGTCACCCTCAGGATGACCAACCCGTAACATTACACATATTGAACTACATTTTGGATGATGATCAAGGCTAGAACTTGGTGTTTTGATGAATATGTCGACAATGGCTTAGATTATAGGCATAATGTAGGTCGTTTTAGGCAGTATAGTAGGAATGTAGGTGGGATTGAATGTTTGGTTGGCGGGACAAGGGTGTATTGGAGCTTGATGAGTGATGGTCAAATGGGTTTTGTTGATTATGGTTGGTGGAGCTTCAATTGGTGAGTGACATTGGCAGAGGGTTACTGGAAATGAAGTTTTAGTGTGAGAGAGGGGTGATGATCAGTTGGTAACCCCTAAACAAGGAGTAGAGATTGGTTTTATAGAGAGAGAGTGGAGGGAAATGGTGGGTTTGTATTTTGAAAGGGTAATTAGGCCTTGTAAGGGTCATTTTAGGGGCTACAATACGTATACGAGCAACAATACGACGGCTATACGCCCCCCATGACAGCAGAATATCGTCATTAGATGCTCTGCACAAAGCTAACTGGACAGGGTTTGAACGCTCAAAAGGTGGCTTTGACTGCTCAAAGTATGACGTCATGGTTTGAGTGCTCAAATCAGGGGTTTGAGCGCTCAAAGGGATTTGAGCACAAAGGTTTGACTTGGCTTGTTTTGGTAGTTTGGAGGGTATTTTGGTCATTTAGGTTGGTTAGGGTTGTTTGGAAAAGGTTTGTGGTGGTTTTGAGTGATTTGGTAAGTTCAAGCCTTGATCCGAGCTTCAAGGTATGCACGGTTTGGCTACTTCATCATCGGGAATGCTTGATAAGTTTCTCGGGTTACAATCAGGGTGTCTACAATCAGGTTTTTTGCTTTGCAACAGGTTTTGAACTCTTTGTATTGGTCTGGACAATTTTCAAGTCAGTCCAGACGGTCGATGCGGAAACAGGCACGTGTTTAAGTCTGTTTTGGAGTTTTCTACAGATTCTATTGCATACATGTGGACGCCCCTCCGGAGATCATCGATTCGGAGTCGCCACCTCGGTTTTAGCGGATTGTCCCCGAGGAACCGAACTCGATTGACTCGTGCCTCACCTTTTTGGATAAGTTTAGATACTGGCCCGTCATTACCATACTATCTTAGGTTCGGGAGCCCGTCTACTAGACTTTTGTGGGATCACATGAGATATATGCAATTCAACCTTGAGCAAGTAAAGGGGAATGGGGGATGCGAGCCATTTACTGATGATAAACACAATAATAGGCTATGTTGTATGCATGTGCAACTTCAACTACATGAGCGATGATGATGATATACAACTACGAACAAACTAAGGCAGAAAACAGTAAACAAAAATGTAGTATGCATTGAATAACAATAAAACAACCAGAAATGACACCACAAACAGACATGAGACAAAACCAAATTGATCATCTGATAGGGATTTGAGCGCTCAAAGAGGGATTGAGCGCTCAAACCCTTCTCATCCACACATGCTCATGTTGTTTCTAATTTACTGGAAACATGTTTGATACACAGTGAACTGCCTAAAAATGGTGTTTTGAGAGCTTAACAGAGTGATATGATCATATCAACATGGATTCAAAGGTCATTGATGAGCCAAACAAGGCAACAGGGATAAAATGAGTGTAAATAAAAGCAATGAAGGGGGCCCCAGAGTACACAGAACACAGTATGAGAGATAGAATGATGAAAACACTTGATCTCCAGAACAACAGTTTGAGCGCTCACACCATTTCCATGGTTCATGTGTTTTGGTGCTTTCCTACCCTTGTTTGATCATCAACAACCTCAGAATAATGTAATATGATACAAATGCACTTAATACCCCAGAAACAATAATGAAGTGACTTGTATGGATGAGATTGATGTTTGAAACCAAGCATGAGCATGGATTAAGTGAAAATGGGAGAGGGGGAAAGAGGATCAGACTGATATTACTCCACAACAACACAGACACACACACACTACAATATTGAAGGAACAAAGATGAGATAGAACAGAGTTTGAGTGCTCAAAGCACAGAGTTTGAGCGCTCAAACCCCATCCTAGGGTTGTGAGCTTTTGATGGTTTCTGATCATTCTTTGGGACTTTTGTGAACTTAAACTCTGATCACTGTTTAGGAGAGTGTGGTACACCTGTTTGCATCATGAAATGGGATTATATTTTGTTTGATGTTAATAAACATCATTTCCATGGCTTTTGAGGATCATTGATCAATGATCAAAGAGATACAAACTGATTTAGAACTATATAATCCAATCAAGAGCCATGAAAAGATGATATAAACTTCAAGAAAGATCAGAAACCACAAAAACATGAGAGAAGGCAAAACAGTTTGAGCTCTCAAAGTACAAGCATTGAGCGCTCAAACCATCTTGAACTAGGACTTTTGAAAGTTGTTTTACTGGATATTTAGAACCTTGTGAGCTCATAGAAGATATGGAAGACCTTCGCTGGTCCCCCTCAGGATGACCAACCTGTAGCTTTTACATGGCTTTCCTACCTTACTATGATCAAGGCTTAAGCTTTGTGTTTTGATGGATGAACAGGTTGTGGGATTATAAGGACAATGTGGGTCGTTTTGGGTAGAGAAATGGTAATGTGGGTCTGATTGAGTGGTATTTGGACTGATGGAGGTGTGTTTTAGTGTGAGAAGATGGTGATCAAGTGGGTTTTGTTGGTGTAGGGTGATTGAGCTTCAATTGATGGACGAAAATGGAGGAGTACTGGAAATGGAGTTCTAGAGAGAAAGAGCTGATGATTAGTTGGTAACCTCTGTAATAGAGGTGGAGTGGTGCTTATATAGAGAGATAATGGAGGGAAATGAGTTTTTGAATTAAAAATAGGCTTTTTGGCTAAATAGGGACCATTTTAGGGGGCAATATACGATTATACGCAACATTACGACGGCTTATACGCCCCCATGTCAGCAGAATCTCATCATTAGATGCTCTGCAAAAAACAAACTGGACAGAGTTTGAGCGCTCAATGTGTGTTGAGCACAATGGCTAGTTTTGGGCTATCTTGGTAGTTTGAGGGGTATTTTTGTCTTTTAGGCTGGTTAGGGTTGTTTGAAAAAGGGTTTGGGGTGATTTGGGTGAGTTCAAGCCTTGATTCGAGCTTCGAGGTATGCACGGTTGGTCTTTCTCATCATCGGAAGTGCTTGATAGGTTTCTCGGGTCAAAATCGGGGTGTCTACAATACACAACAATTTTTCTGAGAGAGAAAAGAAATAAACTTTTGAGAGATCTCATTTGTAGCCTTCGGGCATCTATTTTCTTCTGACTAGTGAAACCCTCGATCATCTAGCTGCCTGTGGAGTAGGTTTTACTTGCACAAATGATTTGGAGCCTATAAATATAAGTTCATTTACAAGACTTAGACCATCCACATTTGACCACTTTGGACCCATTTTAGGGTTAGATTTTCTTGCAAATGTAATCTAACCATCTCCATTTGACCACTTTAGAGCGTTCATTACGTAGAACAACCCTTTTCGAGTTTAGGACTATTTGCAACTGTGGAGAGGGAGGTAATGCATTGGAGAAAAGAGAGAGAGGGGTGTGACAGAGGTTGGGTCAGACGGACAATAGAGATTGAGAAAGGAAGAGAGAGAAGAGGGAAGAGGGAAGAGAAAAACAAGGTTTTGCGACATGTAATGGTTTCGGTAGTATCAAATTAAAGTTGAAAAAACATTAAAAGTGGGACCCATGCTCCCTTTTTATCTCTCCTCTCTCGGGAGAATGGGTCCCATTTTTTTATGTTTTTTAACTTTAACTAACACTAAAAATATTCCTAACAATTTCAAATAGACCAAATTTTCTGCTCTCTACCTAGCAACTCTCTAACACATAATTTTGGGACCCACTTTATCACTTTATGTCATTGAACGAAGTTGATTTTTATTTAGTTGTTCTCTCGTTCTCAAAACGGTTGAGAAATTATTAAGTCCTCGCAAATAGGCAAACCACGAACCATTATTCAGTTTCACCCATAGGCCAAACACGATTGTTACTTTAGAAGTCAGATCAAGGCACGTAGGCTTTAACAAAATTCAGACTGCCTCACACTCCTGGCACGCCCACACTTCATCGCTTGCCTAGTTGCGGTAGTTTTTTGGAGAAACGGGTTCTAACCTAAAACCAATTGGCAATAGGTGAAGTAGCCTATATTAACCAAGCTTGGGTGGCTTATGTAAGTGATCTCGGTTAAAGTCTAACACTCCCTCTCACATGCAAGTGCAATTTTGTTCACTCTCCATAAAAGAGGGTGAACAGTACCATCCCCTTTATTGGTGGAAATGGTGTAGGTCTCACCCCTGTAATACACTTTTGGTAAGGAAGAGATCACTTGTTGGTGGGATTCACACTATCTCAACAAATAGGAGGGAGGGTACTGTTGACAAAATTAAATTCCTCATGTTCGGCGCAGATGCATATGAAGGTATGAATTGATGAGGTGACGTGACAGCCACGCAAGGTGAGGCAACTCAAGACCTAGCTCTGATACCATAGTAGATTTCTTGTAGGATTCTACCATAAGACTAATTTGCAATTGGTGGATCAACCTCTAGAATATATTAACCAAGCTTAGGTGGTTACTATGTAAGCGATGTGGAGGAACTCTAACAAATTCTAGCATCAACTTTGATAATGTTGTTGGAGTAATTATAAAATTAGGATAATCTGTTGAATTTAAATGGCAACAAATAATAAACAACCAAACTAGCAAATTAATATTAGTAGAGAAAAGATTAGAATAGCCTGTGGGTTGATGGTCGAGGCACGCGAATATATAGCGCTCTGCTTAGGATAAATACACCCCCTTCTGCACAAGGTTGAATGACGCTCCTTCCCTAAGATACAACGACCTCCGAGTGTCCTTCTGTGCAGCGAAATAAACTCACGAACCAAATAATTTTCTAACACTTAAAATTAGTATGAAATCAGTAGCAATTATATATATATATATATATATAGACACACACACACACAAAACTTTCCATCCAAACCCCTTAAAATGCGGAATTCGTCTGCACCTCATAGATCCCGATCGAATTTTGATGATCTGAACTGTCCAATGTGTTTAAAAGGTGTTTTTAAAGGTCTTTACAAGAAATCAGCCAAAAAAATGTCGGGAAGGGCTTGATCTGAGCAGTTTTTCATAAAAATTGTATATACAATTTTTTATGAAAAACTGCTTTATGAAAAACTGCTCAGATCAAGCCCTTCTCAGTATTTGTTTTTGTGATTTCTAGCGTAGACCCTTAAAAATAACTTTCGAACATATTGAACGGTTCGGATCATGAAAATTTGATTGGGATCTATGAGGTGTGAACGAAGTCCGCATTTTAAGGGTTTGGATGGGAAGGGGACGATGGTGATAGTGCTCATGTTATGTGCATGTTATGTGACAATAGGAAGAGCTTAGCTCTGAATGTGTCCAAGGTAGGATTTCTATAGGGTGTTGGTCACAAACTACCCTTGGAGGACACACTTATATGAGTGTGGCAGTGGGGTCGTTGCTATGGGAAATTAGGCTATTCTCTAAAGACACTCATAGAAATGAGATACGTGCGTGTGAGCGTCTAACACGCAAAACTGTTCTAGAACCATAATGTAGGTTTGAAATCAAGGTCCAAGTTCAAGAATTTATTCACTATGGTTCTTCAAGCTAAAACTTGCTAACACTAAGTGTAGGTTCAAGTCCGGAAGACACCTACACCCATTGCGCAGTAAAAGCACTCTTGTAAAATTTTAAATTATGTGGGGGCTTGTTGTTTTAATTTAATATTTTCCATCAATGTATTATTATTTGATTTGTCATTGGTGACTTTATTATCACCTCTAGGTGATGTTATCAGGACTCCTATTGTGAGTAATCCCCAAATTTCGGTGGGATACCTAGAGTTTGTTGAAACGCGACTCTGACTCATTTTCTCCTAATTTTTCTCCACATAATCAGAACTTCCCAAACCAACCAACGTATACTTCTATTGTTTATAAACTAACGTTGGCTGCTTCCTATTTTTCTCCACAATATTAGAAGATAGCTGGATTTTCTCTAACTAATATTGTGGAGAAAAAAATAGGGAGCAGCCAACGTTAGGTTATAAACAACATAAGTATACATTGGTTGGTTTGGAATGTTCTGATTATGTGGAGAAAAGTTAGAGAAAATGAGTCAGAGTGGCATTTCAACAAACTCTAGGTATCCCACCGAAACTTGGGGATTACTCACAATAGGAGTCCTGATAACGTCACCTAGAGGTAATAATAAAGTCACCAATGACAAATCAAATAATAATACATTGATGGAAAATATTAAATTAAAACAACAAGCCCCCACATAATTTAAAATTTTACAAGAGTGCTTTTACTGCGCAATGGGTGTAAGTGTCTAGAGCAATTTTAGCAAGTTTTAGCTTGAAGAACCGTAGTGAATAAATTCTTGAACTTGGCCCTTGGTTTCAAACCTACATTATGGTTCTAGAACGGTTTTGCGTGTAAGACCGTCACGCGCACGTATCTCATTTCTATGAGTGTCTTTAGAGAATAGCCTAATATCCCATAGCAGCGACCCCACTACCACACTCATATTGGTGTGTCCTCCAAGGGTAGTTTGTGACCAACACCCCGTAGAAATTCTAACTTGGACACATTCAGAGCTAAGCTCTACCTATTGTCACATAACATGAGCACTATCACCATAGGAATAGGACCAGGGATTCCCCTCTAAGATTTCCAGTGCTCTTCCTAGTCACCATTCAACTTAGTTGTTACCTATTGAACCTTATTCATGGGATCTCCAATCACAAAGATTAGATGTCAGTCGAGGTGACTAACTTATAGACTTCAGTCCCATTCCCCTTGATGATTCTAAGACTAGCCTTCGCGCTAAGCCTTTAGTAAAAAGGTCTGCTATGTTCTTTTCAAACCTTACAAAATCGAGTGCAACCCCTCCATGAGACAACAATTGTTTAATAGAATTGTGTCTTATTCTGATATGTCTCCTTTTCTATTTAAAATTTGCATTTTTAGCCTTGGCAATTTTGCTTGTCACAATGTATAGAAACTGCAGGAATAAGACTATCTGATAAAGGCAAATCAATCAATAAGTTCCTTAGCCATTCGGCTTACAAGTCAAATCCAATGCAATAAATTTAGCTTCCATCGTGGATCTAGATATAAAAGTTTGCTTAGATGATTTCCAAGTTATTGCACCAACACCTAGTGTAAAAATATAATCACTAATTGCCTCGTTTTGTCTTAATCACTAATCCAATTAGCATCTGTGAATCCTTCTAAAACACTAGGAAATCTACAATAGCTAATACCATAATTTATTCTACCTTTAAGGTATCTAAAAATCCTTCTATTGCATTCCAGTATTCTAAGCTAGGACTACAAATATAACGGCTTAACTTACAAATGGCATAAGAAATATCAGGCCATGTGCAATTAGATAGATACATTAAAGATCCAATTATTTGAGAATATTTATGTTGAGAAATACTCTCACCCAAAATTTTCTTTTCTTTGGAGAAGGTACTAATACCTCAGCCAAACACTCCCACACTGTGAAATATTTTAAGCTACGCTTTGATTTTTCCAAAGTTCGTAAGGAGTTTTGTGAGAATATTTATAAGGCACTTTATTCAAAATATGACAAGAACAATATAATGCTTCACCCCACAAGTTGTTCGGTAAACCAGAGCTAGCTAACATTGAATACTAAAGTTCTGTTTTTATGTTCCGCTACTCCATTGGATTGAGGTTAAGGAGGAGTTTGTTGATTAATTATACCAAGCGTTTCACAAAAATCTCCCATTTTAGTGGGTGCAAATTTGCCCCCTCTATCCGACCTTAATATTTTTATTTTGTTTCCCAACTGATTTTCTACTCGTGCCTTAAATATTTTAAACTTGTCAAATAACTCACTTTTCTGATAGATTAAATATACATGGCAATATTTAGAAAAATCATCAATAAAGGTTATAAATTATCTTTGGCTCCCACGGGTAAGCAAGTTATTTAGGTCGTAAGTGTCACTATGTATAAGCTCTAATAAAGTCGTATCTCTTACAACTGACTTATAAGGCTTCTTAGCTAGTTTAGCTTGTACACAAACTTGGCTTTTTCCCTTCACATTAATCACAAATTTTGGAATAAGTTCTAAGATCATCATCCTTCTAATGGTTTTCAAATTGACGTGCCCGAGTCTCCCATGCCAAGTATCACAACATTCAACATTAGAAACAGAAACCTCTATAGATGAAAAACAAGGAATTTTATTCGAATCAAAATTCACAACATTAAGACTAAACAAACCATCAACTAAATAACCTTTACCAATAAAACTACCGTTCTTAGTAATTACAACTTTATTCTACTCCAAAACAACCTCGAAACCATGACGAACTAATAAAGATGCGCTAACTAGATTTTTCTTAACGTCTGGAACATGCAATAATCCATCTAAGGTAATGACTTTACCCGAGGTCAACTTCAAACTAACTTTTCCTTCTCCTAGTACCTTGGCCATGCACCCATTTTTCATATACTTACAGTTCATGTGCCTGATTCCTGATAATAAGATGAAAAAATATTTTTATTAGCGCACACATGAATGTTAGCACCCGAGTCTATAAACCAATCATTTTAGTTGAAAACAATTTTTAACTCAAGGATACTAAGAAAGTATCTGTTAGTAGGGATACAAGAGCTGGCCCCCACAGTGACAACATTAGCTTTAGGTTTAGGAGGTACATAAGGACCATGAGCCTTAGAAGGTTGACCTTTGTGATAATAGCAAACCTTGGCTTTGTGATTAGACAACCCACACACCCAACAAGGCACTAACTTTCAATATTTTTGCCTCTTGGTTTATTATTATAGTTGTTATGCCTCCCAAATTTTTTAATAAAGTTAGTCTTCTTAAAATTTTGATGTTTAGGCTTATGAAGATTTTCTACTATGAGGGATTTAACCCGAAATTCCGAAACAATAGTATCAACTACTCTTTCCCAATGTTTCTCCTCAATATTTAGAGACACAATTAGATCATCAAAATTATAATCATCGGGTTTTTGCTTAGTTCCCTTCTAAATTCAGACCATTTAGGAGGCAATTTTTAATGAGGGAGCAACAAGAAAAGTATCAATCAAGTCCATTCCTTTTTTCCTAAGATCATAGAGAATATTTTGAAACTCATGGGCTTGTTCAATTACTGACTTTCCATCAACCATTTGGAAGTCCAAAATTTTTTCCGTTTAATACTGTTTAAGACCAGCATCTTCTGACCATATTTAAATTCAAGTGCTTCCCACAACTCAATGGATGTATTACTAGTGCAAAAAATGTTATTAGTGGACAATGCACTCAAAATTCGGCCATGAAACAAATAATCTTTCTTATGAAAATCATCATCATCGGTAGAAGTTTTTTTCGACAGGGTCGAATCCATGCCAGTTTCAACAATTTCAATAGCCTTAGAAGTTCCACTTTTTTCTTTTTCTTTTGAAGTCAAAACCTTGTGAATCACATAATATAAAGCCAAAGTGGTTAGCCAAAATTTCATTTGTTGTTGCTAACATCTAAATTTTGGCCATTGAACTTCTCTGGCTTGCAAGAATTTGACTCGTCAAATGCCATTTTTTTTAAATAATAATGATACTCAACAGTTAGGCAAATTAACTCTAACAGAAAACCCTAACAAATATCTTTCCTAAGATTGTTGGAGTAATTATAAAATTAGGATAATCTGTTGAATTTAAATGCCAACAAATAATAAATCAAACTAGCAAATTAATATTAGTAGAGAAAAGATTGGAATAGCCTGTGGGGTGATGGTTGAGGCACGCGAATAGCACTCTCCTTGGAAAAGATATGCCCCCTTCTTCCCTAAGATACAACGACCTCCGAGTCTCCTTTTGTGCAGCGAAGTAAACACACGAACTAAATTGTTTCCCGACACTAGAAATCCTTATGAAATCAACAGAAATTACATATGTTCATATTAACTGATCAAAATATGAACAAGTGAAGTAGGAATATATAAGAATCAGACTTTGGTTTTGTTTTCTATATAGATGGCAGTAGGTTTAATGAAAAACCAAACATAGTATAACATGTATATATAGGCACAAAAGACTAACGTTACTCAGTTGGAGAAAATCTGGCTATCTTCTAATATTGTGGAGAGAAAAATAGGAAACAACAAACGTTAGTTTATAAACAGAAGTATATGTTGGTTGGTTTGGGAAGTTCTGATTATGTGGAGAAAAATTAGGAGAAAATGAGTCATAAGTGGTTTTTCAACAAACTCAGTATCCCACCGAAACTTGGAGATTACTCACAATAAGAGTCTTGATAATATCACCTAGAGGTGATGATAAAGTCATCAATGACAAATCAAATAATAATACATATTGATGTAAAATACTAAATTAAAACAACAACGAATATACATATTGAGGTTACAACATATTTTTATATATTTCAAGAGGTATATATCGTACACATTTCAAATTAAACTACATAGTATAACACTTCTATGAACTGCCAAATTAGAATCTTTTCAGAAGTGAATGTGAGAGCATTGAGTGGTATAAAAGGGTGATTTACCTATATATCCCTTCAACTTTATGCGAAATGTCATTTTGGTCCTTCATGTTTCAATTTCGACATAAAAACCCTTCAATTTACGATTTCGTTGCAATGTGATCCAAATCTTGATCTCCGTTGGTTTTTTGGATGGAAATACAACACATGCCATCCACGTGACCACCATTGAGGGCATTTATGACACTTCCCCTCCCAAACCCTTCCTCCCTTCACTCCAACTCTCCTGGAGGGAAATATTCCCGCCAAAAATGGACCCCCCCTATACATAATACTACCCTAGCCCTTTCCCCCCAAAACTGCCTCATCCCATTTCCATTTCCCCTTCCCCTTCCTTTTGCAATGTCGTCCTCCTCCCAGACAGGAAACCATCAAAGGTTGGACCGAAGGCTCTGTGATTGTGGCACCCCTGTTCGCTCGACCACCTCATTGACGTCTACAAATCCGGGAAGGAGGTTTCTCCACTGCCAAAAATCTATTGATAATTGCTTGACCGTTCGGGTGATTAATAATTAACTTAAAATTTCGTCCCAAGCGTAGGACTATCGACCGGTGCAGCACAATAAATCCGGAAGTACCGGAGTCGAACCACAGAGACGGTCTACGGTGTTGACCCAAACAATGCTAGATTCTATGTTTGTAACTGGCTCTTAGGTAGCCACCCCTTGCTCAATTGGTTTAATTAATTATCTAAATTAAACTAATTTAATTACTGAACTCTGAATTTAAACAGGAGAGCACAGCCGTGGGCACTACGGTGCCCGCAACTAGTCTAATCCACATTCACTCGGGCCACAATTATTTAATTAATAGGTTTAAAAATATGGAAAAAGTTCCTAACAAGTGCACACCACTTGTCACCAATTCCTGCGCAATTTAGAACGGGCGATGCCCGGGTTTTGTTTGCTAGAAAAATTCCGTATTCAGAAACTGCGCATCAATTAAAGTGATTCGGCACCGAGGTGGAATATGAATCAGCCTAGCCACGGGACACCTTGTCCCGCGGCCGCACTCAATACGACTACTCACACATATTAAAATAAAGTGCAGAAATCAAAATAATCTTAGATCTAGACATGCTTGAAAGATTAAATATGAAGAACAATAGAGAACAATACCGTAATTGCAAAGGAAGAATTTGATTTTAAAGCAATACGGAACACCAATCCAAAGCTGGAATTCTGAAAATCCAGAACAAACTTGAAACGTAGAATGCTGAAGTAAAACTGTAGCCGAACTTCGGAAAAGTAAGAAAAATAGAACAATTCGTGGAACCCTACTTAGCCCCAAAAACGGGGTATTTATACCCCCTCCCGAAGTCAAAATCCGTAACAAAATCAAAAACCAATTTAACGCACTCGGTATCGATACAGGACAAGTCCTGTATCGATACCAATACGTTCTGTTCGCGTATGATGCATTTGGTATCGATACAGGACAATCCCTGTATCGATACCGAGACCTTTAACTTGCTCCTCAGCTTGCTTGGCCGTCCCCACTTGGGCCCCACTGGTTCCCTACGTGCCTGACCGCCATGCGTCCACTTCATGCGCTCTTTCCAGCCTGTTCCCTACAAAACAACCAAAAACAAGAAAACCCAAAGACACACCGCATCAAGTGGAAAATGGAATAAAACAGCGCCTTTAACGTGTTGATTAGCCCTACTTAGGCGCTTATATCTAGGGATATTGCGCGCCTATCACACCCCCCAACTTGAGCGTTGCTAGTCCCGAGCAACGAAAAGAATAAAACACATAAATAAAAGGATAGATCTTTTAAACCCCCGGGCGGCCCCGGTAGGACGAGTGAAGTCTCGTGAGGGTTTTCAGCAGTGATAACCCACAAAACACAAAGGACTCAGACATTTGAATGCAACTCTACCCAATCAATAGCTTCTTGAAACACTACAGTGACTGTCAGGCAAATCAAAGGCAAGATACTCCATCCATGGACAAAGTTAAATAAGTGAACTTCGCAGCAAATTAAGCACCAAAATTAATCCTCTCACCTACGATCGGATAGGGATTTATCACATAACATGCGTGTAAGTGAGAATCACACATAGAAATTCACTAATCCCGAAAACAGTTCACACAATATCAATAACCCGGTGTGTCTCTAAAACTCACCCCTTCCCCTAATGATTAATCTTTTTTTCTTTTTGTCACCATTTTTCTCGTGGTCGTGCAATGCCTGGATCTGTCGGGCTTTCTAGTTGACCCATGTAACGAGCTTTAGGTCGGTCATCCCCAAGCCAAATGGCCTTAGGGTACCAGGTTCAAAGAGACCCCTCAGACTTAATTGCTCGAGTCAAAAAGGCTTTAGGGAGAGACCCAAACTAACCACATTTAACCAATGCCTTCACAAGGTCTATCCATCTTGCAATGCGAACAATACGGTGGGAGCAAACCCCGATTGCCCGAATACTCAATGAACGCCCGGATAAGCAATACCAATTTAGCGCACAATGTAGGAAAGGGGTTCCAATTAGCCCGTGGGCGCAATCAACTAACACCGAAATATCAATAATATGTAAACCTAATTCAAGGCTAGTGAATGCTCAGAGTGGGACAGTGCGCGTGAAAAGCATGAACTCAAGTGATCAAACGCTATCCGACTATAGATGATACGGGCTAACTAAGTGGTTCCTAACATCATGTTCACGAGCTTAAGTCTATCCATAAAATCATATCGAGACTTCGACTCGCACAACAACCCCTATAGCACGAATTAGCAGTCATCAACCAAGAATAATTACACCCCAAACATCCAAATTCCTTTCTTTTTTTTTTTTTGCAAAAACAAAACAAAATGAAAAACATGTACGAAGTACACCCTCCCCCCAACTTAGAACATGCTATGTCCCCAGAGCATGGAAACATTAATATTGAAGGAACAAGGGGAAGAACTGGACCTCCGGGTGGCAGCCAACCACCATGACCTCGGCCGATATACGAGGAATTTCAGGTACGCTCACCGTGCAACCTGCAAAACACGTCAGTCCAGCCCGGCACGTGGTATCCGGGCGTACACAGAAAAACCAAAAGCAAGAACAGAAAAAGAAAATACACCACCACTTCCGTCACGTGAAAGACACGGGTACTACTTTTCTCCCTAATTTCTCACTTACATTTGTGTAGAGAAGGTCATCAGAACAATCCCGGGTAAGTCATGACTCAACAGGTTAAATTACTCAAGGTTGTTCCTTAAAGAAATCAGAGCCAATCGTCTTTTATGACTATCCGAGACACGGCAATAAGATTGTTAGAAACCCAGATACACAAATTTAAGGCTAGAAATTAGGTGGCTATACCGGACCATTAAAAACTTATTTGAATAGAAAACTGAAAAACAAACACGAGTATAAAAATTGCCCTTACTAACCGGAGCTGGGCACACGATCCTTCTTTTAATAGCGGCGTGCGAAGCCATGAAAACCCAAGTCAATGATGGGTACCCCTAATACTAGAGGCCGGGTCCACACTTAATGAAAAGCATGGTACGCGTAAGCTACCCGTCAACAACTTCCTCTCTGGATCCTCCTCAAGGGATGAGGAGATCACAACCGGATAAGTATCATTGCCCTTCAACAAGGCGTAGTCAAGCGTGACCGGGAGAGGCTTCAACTCTGGTTCAGGGGTGTCCAGAGACGGAAAAACCTTGGGCGAAGGGTTGCCCAGAGGCTCGAACATTGGGTCATAAAAGACCCCACAAACTTCCTCTACTGAATCCTCAACGTCCAACATATCTAACAGTTTGACCACCTCTGGAGAATCTAAACATGACGCCTCCTCGGCGGTAAGAGCTATCTCCAGAGGATCCTTATATAAAACTGTATCAATGTGCTCCTGAACGAGCGTGTCAACCAAACATAACTCATCGAACTCCTCCTCAACCTCACCCAAGGTACCGACACTATAGACATCCACCTCCATTTTATCCTCGCCAACAGACAACTGGACCTTGCCAGTTTTGCAATTCATGACAGCATTGGAGGTGGCTAAGAAGGGACGACCTAGGATGATAGGAGTCTTCTCTAAAATCTCAGGATTTAAGCAGGTGTCTAGGACAATAAAATCTGCAGGGAATTGGAACTCACCTACTTGAATCATCACATCCTCTACCACACCCTTGGGCACCCTAACACTCCGGTCTGCCAACTGCAATGTGACAGGAGTAGCTCTCAGATCGCCTAGGCCTAGCCTCAAGTATGCGGAATAAGGGAGCAAATTAACACTCGCTCCCAAGTCTAATAATGCCTTGTCAAAACGCTGACCTGCTATGGCTATGGGGATGGTAGGACACCCTGGATCCTTGCACTTTGCAGGAATCTCAGTCTCAATAATGGAGCTCACTACTTCGGTCAGAACCACATTGTTCTGACTCTTGCGCGTTGGTGTGCAGAGGTCCTTCAGAACCTTCGCACACTGGGGAAAAGACTCAATTGCTTCCATCAAAGTGATAGGGAATTGCACCCTCTTAAAAAGTTCGAGCATCTTATGGTTCCTGCTCTGCTTAGGCTTCACCGCCAGCCTTTGTGGAAATGGAGCTAATGGCATCGCTGGTGGCGTTTGAGTCTTGGGGGCCGCATCAGCAGGCACCACCACCTCAGGTGACCTCTCAACACTCTCAGGAGTTGCGCGTGGTGCATCAACCGGCTCCGGGGGTGGAGCTGATTTCTGCTTTGGCGGGATGGACTTGTCAATCTCCTTCCCATTTCTAAGAATGGTGACCGACTTGGCCTCCCCCTGATTCTGACCCTGAATATTCGGACCTGAAGAATTTCCCAAGTAATGGGCCCCCGCTGTACTACCCTGGGCTGGGAACTTTCCCTTCTCCTGTTGCATTTGACTAATAATCGCAGTGAGTTGGGACATCTGGGTAGTAAGGGCTCCTATTTGCTGCCTTGTCGCAGTCTGAAATGTCATCTGAGACCGCATCATGGAGTTGACACTATCCTCTAGCTTATGGTCACGTGCAGTCATCTGTGAATCACATGGGGGAGGTCCACGGGTGGATGGACCTGCCCCCCTACCAGGCTGTTGCTGGTAGTGGAATGGAATGACTTGGCCCTGCGGAGGCCTGGGTGCTTGGGACTGATGAAACTGTTGCGGCGGAGGCGGCGCAAGGGGTTGCGCTTGACCTCCACCTGCGGGTCTAGGGTTGGACCACCAGTCTTTGGGATGATCTCTCCATCCCGGGTTATACGAATTATCCCAACTCCGGACTGCATTGACCTCCTCCTGATTGAACTGACTTGCCCCTTTGGCAGCTAGAAACCCAGGGCAAGCGGTCGCGATATGCCCCTTACATTCACACCACACACAGACTTCCTCCACACTGACCTCTTGCACTGGACGAGTCTGCCTAACTTCTAATTCCTCTAGTTTTTGCGCCATTTTTTCAACCTGGGCCTGGAGTCGCTGGTCACGAATGGTAACGGGGATAACAGTGGACCCAAAAGGTCCGGACCGATCAAAATCAGAGGGTTCTAACGCCCTCTGCCTATCTGCTAGGTCATCTAGAAAATCCCAACCCTCATCCGCAGTTTTGGACAAGAAGTCGTCCCCTTTACACGAATACTCTATGTGCTGGATTGTCTCAGCGTTGAGACCCAGATGAAAGAATTCAACCAACTGTATCTTCTCAAAACCAGGGTGTGGCATTCTTAAGAGCAAATCTTTGAAACGCTCCCATGCCTTCACAAAAGACTCTCCCCTCTCTTGCCTAAAACCTTGAATTTGACGCCTTAAACTATTAGTTTTAGCCTCAGAAAAATATTTCCTGTAAAACGCGTCACGCACATGCGCCCATGTGGTGAAGGACTGAGGCTTTTGCATTCTAAACCATCTAAGTGCGCCATCTTTTAAAGTTGCCTCAAACAGCTTGAGGCAGGCATTGTCATATTGGGTAGTAGACGCCAGGTTGCGCACTAACCCCTCAAACGTCCGCACATGTTCGTACGGATCATCAGACTCTCTCCCATAGAAGTTAGGGAGGCTATTCAGGACACCGGGTTTTACAGTGAAGGCATTGCGTGCCTCCTGTGTCTCTCGAGGGAACACAATCGGCCCGGGAGGAGTGGTCCTCTCGGGATTCAAGTGCTGCCTTAACGATGGTTGTTGAATTACCTCCTGGTCTCCCATTTCAAAAGATTCTGGTTCGGAAACTGACTCTGACTCTGACTCTGACTGATAAAGCGGATTATCGAAATTAACTGACTCGAAAGGTAAATCTATGTAGAGTCCACTAATGGGAATGGACTCCGACCGACTCTCTACTGACTTTGACGAAGAATTTGAAGGTTCTGACTGACTCGACCTGCTCTCTATCTTAACCAAGCGATTAGTACGATCACGGTAATAGAGAGGATCAGGCTTACGTACGACTTGCTTACCTCTACCTATGATGACTCAACTAAAATTTAACAAACCTAAACTAACACCGTTTGAACACACGTCACCGTCCCCGGCAACGGCGCCAAAAATGCTTGACCGTTCGGGTGATTAATAATTAACTTAAAATTTCGTCCCAAGCGTAGGACTATCGACCGGTGCAACACAATAAATCCGGAAGTACCGGAGTCGAACCACAGAGACGGTCTACGGTGTTGACCCAAACAATGCTAGATTCTATGTTTGTAACTGGCTCTTAGGTAGCCACCCCTTGCTCAATTGGTTTAATTAATTATCTAAATTAAACTAATTTAATTACTGAACTCTGAATTTAAACAGGAGAGCACAGCCGTGGGCACTACGGTGCCCGCAACTAGTCTAATCCACATTCACTCGGGCCACAATTATTTAATTAATAGGTTTAAAAATATGGAAAAAGTTCCTAACAAGTGCACACCACTTGTCACCAATTCCTGCGCAATTTAGAACGGGCGATGCCCGGGTTTTGTTTGCTAGAAAAATTCCGTATTCAGAAACTGCGCATCAATTAAAGTGATTCGGCACCGAGGTGGAATATGAATCAGCCTAGCCACGGGACACCTTGTCCCGCGGCCGCACTCAATACGACTACTCACACATATTAAAATAAAGTGCAGAAATCAAAATAATCTTAGATCTAGACATGCTTGAAAGATTAAATATGAAGAACAATAGAGAACAATACCGTAATTGCAAAGGAAGAATTTGATTTTAAAGCAATACGGAACACCAATCCAAAGCTGGAATTCTGAAAATCCAGAACAAACTTGAAACGTAGAATGCTGAAGTAAAACTGTAGCCGAACTTCGGAAAAGTAAGAAAAATAGAACAATTCGTGGAACCCTACTTAGCCCCAAAAACGGGGTATTTATACCCCCTCCCGAAGTCAAAATCCGTAACAAAGTCAAAAACCAATTTAACGCACTCGGTATCGATACAGGACAAGTCCTGTATCGATACCTATACGTTCTGTTCGCGTATGATGCATCTGGTATCGATACATGACAATCCCTGTATCGATACCGAGACCTTTAACTTGCTCCTCAGCTTGCTTGGCCGTCCCCACTTGGGCCCCACTGGTTCCCTACGTGCCTGACCGCCATGCGTCCACTTCATGCGCTCTTTCCAGCCTGTTCCCTACAAAACAACCAAAAACAAGAAAACCCAAAGACACACTGCATCAAGTGGAAAATGAAATAAAACAGCGCCTTTAACGCGTTGATTAGCCCTACTTAGGCGCTTATATCTAGGGATATTGCGCGCCTATCAATAATCTTCTTCTTCTTCTCGTTTTTGTTGGTACAATGTCTTCTTTTGGTGTTTATTTTTACAGGAAATTGGGTCTTGTGGATTTTTTGTTTGGTTTGACCCTCCCATGTGTGAAAGATCAAGGCATATCATACCCGGATTGCTGAGGAGGGTGAATTTGTTGAAGAACAAGGTGGCAAGCTACATGGCAAATGAGAGGCTTTACATTGCGGCTTTGGTTATGTCTTGGATGATTGTGAAATTGCTTCTCATCTCTCTTATGAACTAGGCACATCAATGAAGAAGGTGGAAGTAGGTTTACCAATCTGTTTTGGGTTTACTTTTTGGAAAGTGTAAGGCTGATGTACTACTAGATGCCTTTGGAACATGGAAGAATGTAATTATGGGTAATGGTCTATCTAAATTGTTGTTCCTATCATCAAACCATAACAGATATTGACAAAGTGCAAAATGCCATTGACTAAATAGGTAACTAAGAAAAAAAAAGGGTGACAACAACCATTCAAAGTTCAAAGGCTGCCATGCCAAGAAAGTGCAAAATGCCATTGACTGAATAGGTAAATCTGATAAAGAAACACAAAAAATACCTAAAATGGTACAATGCCATTCAAAAGCTAAAGAAGACAACAAGGGTGACAACAAACATTCAAAGTTCATCAACCATTCAAAGTTCCTCAAGCATATTACATGTCTCACTTTGAATGATCTCACACAACTGTGCTCACTTTTGTAAGGCTTCACCTGAAATGACTCTCCTCTCTGTGCAAGTGACCCAAAAATTTCATAGGTACAACCCTTCACAGGACATTTTGCTCTTACTCTTGTTGTCTCATTCTTTTTGAACTTTATTTGTTTCCCTTCTTTTATTGCATACTCTCTCACTGCTTCCCTAAACTCTTTTGCTGGGGCAAACTTCATCCCTACACAAAATTGGACCTTTCCCATATCAGTTTCAGCTCTACTCGAGATACTTGTCCTTCCCATCATCATCAGAGTTTGAATGCACACTATGGAGCTCATCTGATGAAACATCTCCATAATTCTCCTCATCATTCACCTCTGTCTTTTCCTTTTTTGTTTCCTATCCCTCCCCATTCAAACCAGTCATCAACTTCAGTCCCTTCATCAACAAAAGCCTCAAACAACTCATCATCATCTTCCTGCAAAAAGTCACTATCTTCAAAAAAAGACACATCAGATTAAGTATCACTACTACTGGCCAATGGTCCTTCTATGTCTACATCCTCAAGGTATGCATCATCAAAGTGTACCTCTTCTTGCACACCCTTATTAGGCCCGCCCTTATCACTTGGCCCACCTTTCTCACTTGGCCCACATTTCTCAAATGAACTACCTTCAGTCATCATTGCAAGGGGACTAACAGGGTCTATGTATAAATCCACTACCCTACTTGGAGGAAGTTGTTCTATCATATCCAGTACATCCCTATCTGCCAATAACATTTTCAACCCATTTTTACTGCTTTTCCCAGTCCACATAGTAATAATTTCTCATACCACCGTACCCCAATTTCTCGACAATATCACCCATTTCTAATAACCCAAATCCATCAAGGTGGCAGTCATCTACATAATCCACAGACCCACCAACATAATTTATCCTAGGCATGTTAACAAACTTACCCCCATGATGAATCTGTATGGAGAAGTAGTGCTCGGGTCCTGCACTTTGAAAATCCCAATGCGGGACCACAATCAGCAAGAAAGGAGATAAAGTAAAACAGAAAGGGATTAAACAAATGATACAACCATTGTGCTTCTCGATTATAGAGAAAGGCAGAATATATAAGAAACATCATTTTAAGTACAGAAAAAACCTAAACAAAGACTTACCTCGGGCTGGGTTTGAATGCATTGCCATTCTTCAACCAAAAACACTGTGTTTACCTCTCAATCGTTCTACATACAACTGTATTTCATGACTTCATCGTTGTTTTGATGCTTCATTTTCACGAATTCATCAGTTCAACATTTTCGAGTTTAGGTTTGGGGGTTTTGGGGATAATCGACAGAACTGATGAGAGAGAGGGGGAAACGATTAGAAAAGGGTTTGGGAGGGGAAGTGGCATAAATGCCCTCAATGGAGGTCATGTGGATGGCATGTGTTGTATTTTCGTCCAAAAAACTAATGGAGATCAAGATTTGGATCACATTGCAACGAAATCGCAAATTGAAGGGTTTTTATGTCGAAATTGAAACATGAAGGACCAAAATGACATTTCGCGTAAAGTCGAAGGGATATATAGGTAAATCACCCGATATAAAATGATCACCATATGCTGTTCTTGGATAACACGTGAGGGCCGGTCACAATCTGCCAATCGAGGAACTATATGGCACACTGATTACTTTTGCAGGGAACACACAGCTCCCTCTGAAGGTTCTAAAACAAAGTCTGCGGGTGCAATATTCAATGCTATAAATGATTTAAGTGAAATACTTGATTGCAATTACCAATTTATTTTGCGAGAGATAGTACGTAGAACTCAGTCCAAAATATGGATCGGTAAACAAAGCAAGGAGGTCATAAAATTCGAATCACAGGAGCGTTAATTCTAATAGAGGGATGGTTGGCAATATACTGCTACTCTCTGCAATCTCCTTAAATATGGGCGTGCGGATGCAAAGTCCAAAACCATAAGAGACTTGATGGACCTTTCCTAACACCAAATTAAGTCTTTTCTAGACTTATTTGGCTTAAATGTCGAGGTATGCATTTAACTGTTTGGAATGCAGCGTCCTTTAAACGGTTGAGTGAAATTTGGGGGGATTTCATTACCCTTGATGTTGAAACTTTAAAAGAAGAGTCATATGATGTGGGAAGAATACTAATAGCAATAGAACATCCTCAAAAAATAGATGATTGGATCAACATTACAGCTAGAGGTAAGAATCATAGGGTTAAAATTTGGGAAGAAGAATGTGATGATATTTTAATGAAAAACCCGTTTGGGATTGGGTAAACAAGCAACATGCTGAGATAAGGTTCTTTCCCATTTCTGACCATGAGGTTGAAAATGGCTCTTGCAAGAAGAATAACAATGCGGGGGATGATGTGGGGCTCAATACACTTGCCATTCAATATGAAGGAGAAGACGAGGTATCACAAGTGAAAGCACTTGAAAAGATGAAGGAAGGAGGAACAATTACAGTCGTCCAAAAGAGCTCTAATGAGGTGGCCCTGAATAGAGCGAAGGAAAAGATTAATGAGAATACTGATGTGATTAATGAGAATAATGTGGTGGCAACCATGGATTCAATAAGCTCTTCATTGGAGAAAGAAACCTCAATGGTGGGAAGTGAGAAAGTGCTAGAGAGTGTGATGGTTATTGATGAAGCTAAGATCCAAGAACCTGGCGAGGAGAGTGACAAGGAAGATGAAAAAAAACAATTTGGAGGAAGTTCACTTCAACCATAACGTGAACACTAATGATGGGGTTACTTTAGATCCTATTGAGGACAATCACATCCCTATTCAAACTGCAATGAAAGGATTACAAGGGTAAAAGAAAAGGAAAACCATCAACGAAATTCTTGGCTTCTCTAAAGTAAATACGGGCAATTCAAAAGGAAGAACATCCAAGAACAAGTGTGTAGTTTTGAGGTCTGCAATAGCCGCTGCTGCTCTATCTGCATCAATGTCATCTGATGGCATCAACAACAGAAACAAAATTCTCTTGGATGAAGCTCGAACCATCTGGGAAATCAACAAAATGCATGAGATTGGCTGAAATGGAAGCCCAAAACAAGGAGAGGGTTGATGGCCAGTACTGATCTTTTCGGTTTAATCTTGTCAAGTTTCGAATTGGAAGTAGAAAAGGAAGTGGATCTGTCTGAAAAAGGTTATAGCAGGTATTAATGCATCAGAGTTTCATTTGCTATGCTATGACTTCAATGTTTCTTCTATTTATGGGATTGTCACATCTACTTGCTACGTTGGAGAGTTCGTTGGAGAGTCTGTTTCCAGTTTTCTTTGGTTCATCTTACATATTGGGGTTCGTCCATTTGTCACGGGTTGCATTGAGGTGAATGCTTTCATTTGTTTTTTGGATTTGGAAGTTTTTTGCTGCATATGTTTGTGTGTTGTCCTTTGATATGGGAGCTCTGGAAGCAAAGGAGGCATCATTTGATCCTATGAATTGGAAGATACATAACATCATTTGATCCTATGAATTGGAAGAAACATACCAGCTGCTGGAATGGGAATCTTCTTGGAATGAATTTACTAATCTAGGAGTTCTTTTTTGGAGTGCTATTGATGTTACTGCTGTCTTATTATAAGGAGAAGGAGATGGGATTCATTTTGTAGCTGCCTTACACAAATGTGGGATTGTTTTTTTGCTCTAGGAAAATTTTGGCTGGGATTAGCGGAGGGAGAGCACAAAATTTTATCTTTATGGGTCTGGTTCTTGTATCTATTTGTTGTTGGGATTTTATTCCGTTTCATGCTTGTTGCTGCAACTTTCAGAGAAAGTTTGGTTTAGGAAATGCCCTCAAGTCAGTTGTGGATTACATCTGGTATTTGAATCTGAGTTGGGGCCTAGCCGGTGCTATTCCTTGATGCTACATCATCTCGTGTGCTTTGTGGGTGAGTTAATGGTAGAGGTGGCAAATGGGTGGGTTGGGTTGGGTTTGAGTGGGTTGGTATGGGTTATGGGTTAAATATGGGTAGGTTAAATATGGGTTGAATATGGGTGGGTTGAATATAGGTCAAGCTAAACCCAATCCAGCCCGACCCAACCCAGTATATATATATATATATCAGTGAGCTTCCCATCAGGACTCCCTGATGGGAAGCCCATCAGGGAGCCCTCCAATTCTCCTATTTCCCGACCAAATTTTCACAATCCGAACCGTCCAATGTGTTTAAAAGGTGTTTTTAAGGGTCCCCATGAAAAATCAGTGAAAAAAAAATACCGGGAAGGGCTTGATCCGATCAGTTTTCGATAAAAATGCATATATACAGTTTTTATCGAAAACTGATCGGATCAAGCCCTTCCCGGTATTTTGTTTCACTGATTTTTCATGGGGACCCTTAAAAACACCTTTTAAACACATTGGACGGTTCGGATTGTGAAAATTTGATCGGGAAATAGGAGTCCCTGATGGGAAGCCCATCAGGGAGGGAAGCCCATCAGGGAGTCCTGATGGGAAAGATTTCGTATATATATATATATATATATAGGTTCCACTTCCTATCCGGACTTTTCATTTCCGGACTTTTTATCCAAAATTTTTTTTGACGATCCGATCCGTCCAATGTGTTCAGAAGGTGTTTTCAAGGGTCCTCGCGAAAAATCTTCAAAAAAAAAACACCGGGAAGGGCTTGATCCAAGCAGTTTTCGCAAAAATATATAAATACAGTTTTTGCGAAAAACTGCTTGATCAAGCCCTTCCCGGTATTTTTTTTTGAAGATTTTCCGCGTGGACCCTTGAAAACACCTTCTGAACACATTGGACGGATCGGATTTTCCAAAAAAAATTTGCAACACAAAAAAACCCCATTTTTTCCTTAAATCCGGGAGTGTGGATAAGAAGTTTGGCCTATATATATATATTTTAACATGTATAGAGTATATCTTGTATATCTTATTAGACCAATCTAGTTTTTTTACAGCAATAGTGGGGGAAAAAAAAGAAAAGAAAGAGGGGGATGTTTAGTCCATGGTGGGAAGTCCGCTTCAGAGTTTCCTTATGCCAAGTCGTCTCTGCCTCTTAGAGAGAGAGAGAGAGAGAGAAAGAGGGGGATGTTTAGTCCCACTCAATACAATGGGTTCAACTTCAACCCATTTTGAACCCAAGTCAATCCATCTAAATATAGTTAAATATGGGTTCACCCATTTACAACCCACATTATAATATAGGTGGGTTGGGTTGGGTTTTAAGTGGGTGGGTTTGGGTGGGTTCATGGGTTGGGTTGAAAATTGCCACCTCTAGTTAATGGGTTCCAAATGCTGCTGCTTCTACCAGATTTTGCTGCATCCTTGTTGGGGTTTTTTTCTCCTTTTGGTTGGCAGCTTGCCAATCAATTGTTATTTCTTTTCCCCTTTGGTCCTAGCCAGCATATAATTGTTGTTGTTCGGGCATTTTGCTGCTCGTGCTCTGTCATGTTGTTGTGCTTGGTCCCTTTAATCTTTGTAATTTGTTTTCAAAGATTAATAAAATCCTTTTTTGCCGTGCAAAAAAAAAAAAAAAAGCCTTTTCTAGCACCAATTATTTTCAGGAGAGATGGTAGAACTCGATCAAGTCGACAACCGACTTTCTTAATTCCTGACCAAAAGAGAAAAGTCCAATAAAAGTAGATCATACTGTGCATAAACATCTTGGTTTAGTTCAGCTTAACCTTATTTACCCCCTTAATTATAAATTCTTAATATATACTAATGACATGCATTATTGTTGGTGACCGGTCCACATGCATGCGAAAAAACATGAAATATTTTTCGTGATTGGCCCAAGCCCACGTGAACAAGATTTTGCCAAACCAATGGAGATCCATTCTTCCCAAGTAAATAAAGGGATTAGAATGACCCCAAAAATCAAGGTATTTTTTTTTGTTTTGGTTAGTGCTCAGACCTTGGGAAGATGGGAATCATCTGATCAATTTATTTTGCTTTGGTTATCTTTTTTTTCGGTCTTGCCAACATTTTTGCGTCTTGTTTCGTTTTGTTCTCTGTCTTTTCTTATTGTATTGATTTCATGTCTGTATTTTACGATTAATGAAATTTTCTTTGTAGTTCAAAAGAACCAGGTATATAAGGCTTCTATGAAAAAATAAAGTTTGGTTCTTATGCCTCCAAGTAAGAGCGTAGTTAGCCAGGTGACCAGTGGCAGAGCCTGGATTTTTGTGTTTCACATTTTTTTTTTCCGTTTGTAGAAAAATATGGTAGATGGTTTTATAACATTATTCTCTGTACATATTTATGTGGGACTCAAGACTAAATACATGAGTTTCATCTAAATATGTGATGATGAAGGCCGATAAAAAAAGTCATGGAAAATGGTGTTAGGGCACCAGGTGGTGATCCCTCAAGACCATTGAATAATTAATTACTTATAAGCAAGATTCAATTCACCAATTTTTTTCCTCGAAATTGTTACGTGTTTTTCGAAATTGTAATTACAATATTACCATAAAATGTAAGTCAAACGAGACTTCTTCTTACAATCTCCCTTATTTCTCTTCTCTTCTTAAATCTATCAATAACTATCTTTCCTTTGTGTGGAAGATAATGTAATATAGGTAAGCATTATTCAAGTAGAAATATATTTTGAAGAAAAGTTCAAATGAAAATCAAGACATGTTAGATTCTTAAAGAAAGATTTTAATTTTTAAATAAGGAAAGTACTGGAATTTTTGTATTGTGCCCTCACTAGTACAATATTCTGGCTACTCCACTGCAGGTGACCTTTTTTTTTTTGAAAAGTAATTAGCCAGGTGTCAATCATCAACAAATCATATATCCACAAAAACCAAGAAGAAAGGGAATGCCCTCTTTTCGGGGTCATCACCACCGTTTAAAATTATTTCTTTGAAGATTTCGTTTTTCTCAAGAAATTGATATTATATATAAGACTAGAAGCACATGAACTTTATCATGACTGTCAGTTAATTTTTCCATCCGCCCAAGTAAAGGAGATATGGCTTTTCTTTGGAAGAGGAGAGGCATGTCCCTTTTGAAAGACCCATGCCCACATGCTGGGAAAAAGTTGTTAGCCAGGGCAGCCGACGGGAACGGATGCAGTGACAGAACCAGGATTTATAAGATGTTGAAATCTAAGAATTCAAGCAGAAAAAATAAAGCAAAACTAAGGTTTATCTACTATTTTGGTCCTTACAAAATATGCTTGGTTTCAATTTGGTTCTTGTAAAATTTATAGTTTTGCTTTTACCCTTACACTTTGCAAAGAAGTTCAATGTTACCCTGCCATTAACTCTCGGAAGGAAAATGCACATGTGGATAATGGAAAATGCATATGTTGCATCATTTTATACACACAATAAAAAAACTACACATTTATAAAAAGCACAAAACAACGTCGTTTTGGGCTGTCCAAAAAAAAAAAAAAAAAAACATGAAGCATTGATTTTGCTGTAAAAAAAAAAACCAAAAACGTGAACCACTACTCACACATCATTTTTTTTTCTTTACTTTTTGAGACATCGGAAGAGAATGGTTTTTGATTTAACAGGCTTATAGTAGGTTGAATTATAAAGAAAATACAAAAAAAAAAATGTGGTTTGAAACACGGTTAAGATCATGTGAAAACTTGCTACATGAAATTCAAAAAGTAAAGAAATCACAAACCATTGGTAGTTTGAAACACAGAAGTTGTTCAAGAAGTTGCCGAAGGATGTTAGTCATTCTTGGCTCAAGAAGTTGTTCTCTAATTATGGTGTAATAATTGTTGCTTTTATCCTTGAGAAAAGAAGCAAAGTCACAGGGAGAAAGTTTGGTTTTATAAGGTATAATTGCTCAATTTCTGTCGAGGCAGCTATATCAAAAGTAAACGGCTTATGGTGTGGGGACAAAAAGCTTTTCGTGAAGCACGCGAGCTTTAATCAGAATCAACAAAGGCAATCTGCTGGAGATAATGTGAGGTTAAACAACAACACAGGAGTAGGAGCAAGTTATCTCAATGGACAAGATAGAGAGGTCAAGTCATCTTCTCATGGTGAGAATAACTTCCAAGGAGCAGTGTGTCACCATGCAACACCTTTCAAATCAACTTATGGCTTCAAATCTTTTGCCCAGATTCTAAAAGGAAATAATTGTGGAAAGTGGAGAAGAGTCATGAGAAGGCCACATTAAATATTATACCTGTAGGAAATGGTTGGCTTAATAGGAGTGCAGTGGCAAAATCTTTCAAACGGATGGAGGTGGAAGGGCTGAAAATGGAGATTGCAAAGGAAAATATTTGTGACATTCATATTAGAAGTATGGGAGGGAGAAATTTTCTTCTATCTTTTTTGGATGCTACAAGGAGAGATTCGGTAATCAAAGAAACTTGATGCAGAGATGGTTTTTTGAAATCACACCATGGAATGGGGAGCCGGCTTCACTTGAAAGATGTGTTTGGTTGAGCTGTTTAGGTATGCCCTTAAATGTATGGAATCTAAACACTTTCAAAAGAATTGGAGAATTATGGGATGCCTTTTTAGGAGTTGACAAATCTATAATGAAATCTCTTTCTTTTAATAAGAAAAAGTTCTTATTGCTACCGAGTCTAGTTCTGTTATTGATGAAAGAATTTCTCTAGAGATTAATGGGGTTTTGCATCATGAGAAAATTTTGGAAGATCAAAATTTCATATCCCAAGTTTGGGAAGAAAAGACGGATGAAAGATCCCCTAATATTTCTAGTGAGAGTTCGGACTCTGTGGATATAGATTCATTGGTTGAGGAATCTCTAGTAGGAAAAACCGAGAACATAAATAGTGTCCTCCCTAAGGTTACAACTCTTGGTGAAGATGATGATCATATGGATAATAGCAAGACAAAGGACGACGCTAAGTGGGTCACGGTGGATGATGAAGTTTCGATTGAGAATGCTAAATGTGAGGAGGCGGCATATTCTGAGAACTCTGATTGCGATGAAGTGGATTGCTCGACAACTAATGGAATGGGTAATATTGATGATGGAAGTCAACCAAATTTTACAGACGGGCTTGTTGTAGACTCCAAGCTTTCAAATTCATTAGTTGTTGAGGATGCTGTTTTAGCTGTTACCAACAAGGATAAGGAGGTAGTGGAATTTGATAAAGGCTTTTGGAATCCTTCCAAAGTGGGATTTTTTAATGAGAAAGATGTTGAGGGTATCCAATTAGTTGTGGATCTCAATCCAACTGATGCTGTGGAAGATATTTGGAAAGGAAAAAGAAAGCAGAAAATGATTGAAGATAAGTTGGGTTTTCTGAAATCTAAGAAGAAGGGTCGTCGAAAACAGAAAAAATGCGTTATGTTCAGATCTGCTATTGCTGCTGCTGCCTTATCTGTTTCTTCTGATGGCATTAACATGATTCATCTAAATGTGGCTCAGGCTTCTCAGTTAATAAGCAAAATCTTGGATGAAGATTATTTGTGGGAAGATGATGTGATCATTAGCAATTTCTCTGTTGCAACTTAATTTTGTCGATAATGGTGTTTGTTTGGACATTTTGGTTGGGTTTTGTTTGGGATTTGGTTTAGATTTTTCTTTTTGGGTTGTGTTTTGTGGTTGAGGGTTTGGTTGGCTTCTTGCCAACATCCGGTTGTTATTTCTCTTTTGGTTCCTAGCGGCAGGTGTCTTTTGATGTGAGGGGAGTCTTCTTTGTGGGTCTGCCCTTTCTCTATCTTGATGCCTTGTTGCTTGGATCCCTTTAATCTTTGTAACTCGTTTTCAAAGGTTATAAATTTTTGTTGTTAAAAAAAAAAACGTTTGAAACACAGAAAATACAAAAATAAATAAATAAATAAAAAAAATTGTGGTTTGAAACACGGTTAAGATCATGTGAAAACTTGTTAAATGGAATTGATAAAATAAAGAAATCACAAACCATTGGTAGTTTGAAACACAGTTAAGATAAAGAGAAATTACAAACCATTATTTTCCGATGTCTCAAAAAGTAAAGAAAAAAAAAATGATGTGTGTGTAGTGTTTCACGTTTTTTATTTTTTTTGCACAGCCAAATCAATGTTTCACGTTTTTGGGTTGTTTTTTTTGGATAGCCTAAAACGACGTCGTTTTGGGCTATGGTGTAAATGTGTAGTTTTTTGTTGTGTGTGTAGCATTTTTGTGTATAAAATGATGCCACATATACATTTTCCGTCCAAGAGTTAACATCCACTCTCAAAAAGAAGAAAAAAGTTGAGAATTTTATACATTTTAAGCAAGTTGGAGCAATTTATGAAATTTTTGTGGAGGTCAAAATTGTAAAATTTAGTCAAAACTATCAAAAATCCTAGACAGAAATAAAAGTGAGAGGGGCTTGTCCTTAATAGATCCCTCCACCCATCGTCGGGACGCCATGTCGAGTCTGGTCCAGCTGATCAACAAATGTGAGAGAATGAAGCCATGTTGGCACCTAGTGACATGACTCGGTTACGTGGCATTTACCTACGTACCATCTGGCAATCTTCATGAATGACGTCATTTGAAAAAGAGAGGTGGTAAAGTACAGGAAAGAAAACCCAGAAAATAAACATGAAAAGGCAATTTTTCATGTTTATTTTCTGGTTTTTCTTTCCTTTTTCCTACCTTTTTCCTTTGAAAAATGGTGACGAGTGACGTCATTAAGAGGACAAGCTCGGCATGACTTTACTTGGAGCCCAAGTACACTCTCAATGTAAATGCTAGTACATGATAAACCTTAGAAAAGTACACCATTCCTTTTTTCGTTTTTTTTTGGGTAAAGAGAGATAGAAATATCATTAACCAAACACAACCGATACAAAAGGAGTATTAGTGACAATTTTTTAGTGCGTTGTCACTAATTCTGTAATAGTGACAGCTTAATACAAAAAGCTATCACTGAATACCCTTTAGCAACACTTTTAGTGACACGTTGTTGTCACTAGGGAGCTGCTAAAACTCAATTTTTTTTTGTAGTGAGTTGCAAGCTGATAACATTCCAACCACCACAACAAGAACCAGTGTCCGTGTGAAGAACAAAAATAGCAAGGGCATGCTTTGCCAAAAAGTGCGCACGATGTACAACCGTCCGTGGCACTTTCGATATCCTACAAAAAGTCAGCTTGGCAATCTCCTCCCTCAGGCTGTGCGTCAAAAAGGTGTCATAGTGACGACACTCACTCCTCCTCCCTAGCTGCATGATGGCATTAAAACAGTAAAAAAAAATATTAATAGCATTGAAATTATGATGTAAAGCCCATTGGACTGCATGTTGGATTGTTTGAATCTCTGTTTGTAGAGAGCTGTTACTATATGTAAAAATTGAACGTTGTGCAATGAGTTGTCCGTTAGGGAGACTAGATGTGAAACCTACTCCACTCCACAGATGCCCTTCCTTCCAAGCACCGTCCATCCAAAGAACACAACAGTTAAGGAGACTCAATGATTCAAAGTTAGATTTTAAAGTAAAGGAATTAAATTTATTGAGTGGAGATGCAAGACTACCGTGGGAAGATTTTTTAGATCTTTCCAGCTAGTTCGATGCCCGTTGGAACCAATGCGAATTCTCTTTTGCCATAGATAGAACAGCACCTCTGCAAAACAGAGTATTGGAAAAAAAACTAGAGAATTCATGTTTTTCCATATAGCCAAAGCAGTGCAATGCAAGAGAAGAGCTTTTGTTTATCCTTACGAAGCAGGATAATCCAGTCTAAAGCCATTCTTTAAAACACATATCCTCAGCAGTCCCATGAATGACTGTCCGGAGTTCTGAATCATTCCAAACTGAAGCTGAGAGTTGGCATAAACAAAATAGTGAGCCAGAGATTCATCTTCCGATTCACACAAAGGAAAGTTTGGAGAAATACCACTGAGACGAACAACTAAATCCTTCCTAACTGGCAAGATTCCTCTTAAACATTTCCAAATGAAAACTTTAATGCGCTCAGGGAGATCCACATTCCACACCATATTCCAAACATTATGATCTTTATAAACTCAAGCTGAGGAAATCATATTGGGAGGGCTAACCCTGCTCATGTCGTACAAACATCTGTAACCCGACTTTGAGTTATATAGTCCTGATGTTGTAAATGGCCAAACATATTGGTCAGGTTCAACACCAATTGGAAGAGAAATGCCCAGGATCCTTGGGATAATAAAGGAAGGAATTATATTAGAGATTCTGTTAAGGTCCTAAGATGGACTAGCCGGGGTTGAGCGTAAGAGAAAGGATACCTTAAGAGAGTCTGACCCAACAAATGGGATAAAATGGCTTAGAGGCTTATCCATAAACGAAATGCACCTATCATGTAGCAAATTGATAGACTCTCCATGCCCTACTTTCCAAGAAATAAACTTAGCTATAAGGTCTTTGCTATAAAGGATAATTTTCCATGCCCACGAGGAATTAGATCGAATGTGGTTTACCGTTGAGAAGATTGACCTTGGAGCAGTATCTGGGAAGAAGAATGCACGAAGTAAGAAGCCCAGGTTTAGTTAGAAGGCGCCAACATTGCTTGGCAAGGAGAGCCTGATTGACGAGTACACCATTTCTTGTGAACTAAGTTTTGCATACTTTCCATCTCTGGAAATTTAGGTTGTCTTAGATACCAGAATGCCCTTCGAGTGGAATATAGCCGAACGGCACGAACTCTTTGTCTTTTTGCAATTCAAACTTTTGTAAACTAGGAACGGTCGGAGCAGGGGTATGGGGGTGTCAGGTTCTTATTTCGATGCTACTGCTATAGTCCAATTCATTTTAAAGTCTTGGTGCAGGTTGCTGCAATATTTTGGTCTGGCTCTGTCATGGATAAAATCTGCAATGCTTGATGGTTGATGCTGATTCCAATAAGTTTTGGTCCATGATTTCAAGTTGTGGCCTGAAGCTAATTGCTACATTTCTGAAGGCCGGCCTATGAAGAAAATGTCTTCTATAACCGTGTGGTTGTTTAACTTGCTCTAGTGAAGGCTGCTACAATAGTAGGAATTTCAAGGGATTTCTAATGTTTCATTTTATCTGATGGTGTTTTCTTTATTCTCTCATTTGGTTGTATCCTTTGCAACCATTTGCTTTCAGAGCCCGGGTTGGCATATCAATGTTTGCTGCAAAACAAATAATAAGACGCTCATTAATGAAAAAGAACTTACTATTTAGTATGATCAGTCCACTTACCACTACAGTTGCCGAATATTGTCATTGGTCTTTCACTTTGATAGGGCCACTATATTTGAGATCTCCTCACTTTGATCCATAGTTTTGAATATACCGTATCGGCCCGTTTGTCTCGGAATTTGGAGGCTCCGATACCGATACATACCATACCGTATCAACCGATCCGCCAAACAAGTTAAAAAAATTCACGACCCCTGTACCCGATTCCCGCGACGTATCGGCGATACGTCCCGATACCGATACACCGATACCGCGATCGATATCGCGACTGATACCGCTATTTAAAACTATGCTTTGATCTGAAACAATGGCGAACACTGTAAGGAACAAAAAGCAATCTGCCCGACCAACCTTACATATAGTGGTCTATAAGCTCGCACTAAGAAGAAACATAGAATCAGCTTTTATCTAAATCTGCAAACTCCTAGCTTTGTTTAATGATTGGAATTTTTTTTTATTAAAACTAGACAAAGGATACATCAAGGAAAACCATCCCCAAGCACAAGTGTGAAGGAATGGCAAGGCAATACATCAGTGAGAAACTGAATATAAAACCAAAAGAGAAAGAAAGGAAATACAATAGAAAAGTTGTCCTAATATGAAACTAGGATCAACTGCCCATAATGAATTTTTGTTTTTTTTTTTCGAAGTTCTTCAAAAACTGAGATGTTTGCCATTTTTTGAGCGTGATTTTTAGGTATAGTAGTAGTAGTATACGTATGAGTTTGTGTGTGGTGATGACAGCCTGGAACTAGTCCAATGGATGAAACCCTCGACGAAGAATTTGGTCGCGATGGATTTGAGTTTCAACAACCTTCGAGGTCCAATCCCTTCATCAATTAGCCATTTATTTAGTCTGACATATTTTTATCTCCATTCAAATCAACTCAACGGTCCCTTCCCTAGTGAAATAGGTCAGCTAAAGAGTTTGAATAAGGTTGATTTAGGCCATAACAAAAGCTTCATGGTCCAATTCCTCTAGCAATGGGGAATTTGGAACGCTTGACTAACTTGGACCTCAACAATAACCTCCTCGGTTTTGGTTTGGCTAGTATTGGATATCTCGGGAGTCGGGCCAACTTTCTCGTATCTCAAACTAATCCCTATAGCCTCTCCTACCACCGTTCCACACGCTTAGGCTTGGGGTGAGGTCACTTGAAGCCAATTCATCTATCAATTAAACTAGTCTTTCGATTTTGCAGCATGGATCACCACCATGATCCTTTCAGAACAACAAGCGATATGAGCAGAAATCAAAGGTTGGAAACGCTCAAGAAACAGGCTCATATCTTCAGATGGTAGAAATTTTTATTTTTTTATATTTTTTTCTCCATGCGTATGGAGTTCATGTATAGGAAATATTTGTTTTGGAGTACATTTTTAGGTTTAAATATTTGTTTTGGAGTACATTTTTAGGTTTACTATCAAAACCTTTGCTAGCACTGATAATTGATGATGGAATTAGAAAAGAGCGTAATAGATGATGGAATCAAATAAGTTATACCGTGTTAGTAACTTCGCGTTGTGTTCTCATTGGCGTTTAACAGCTCATATTTTTTATTGTGGTTGAGGTTTGCTGTAATTGTTTGACAGATCTTGTGTAGTTTTGGTGATTAGAGTTGGTTGTAATTCTTTCGGGGGTAAATGCCTCTTTGATTTTGTTCTATTCTTCTGTGGTCTATAAAATCTTTACTTACCCCTAAAAAAAGTTATAGTGTGTTAACTATTACAGTGGTTCACTTCAAAGTGATCATGATGTCTGTTTAGTCTGTCAATATGTGTTACCATTTGTTTATTTTGTTTTAATCGGCGAGTATCACCACTGATTGCGCTCTCTAGATGACATGCGTTTGGATTGCAAATATGTGCAAAGAGTTGGGAAATTGACTTTACATATAGGTCCAAAATACCGTGGTAATCTAGGAGAAACTAAGAACTGGAGATAACTCGGGTCATTTGATCACCGTTACAAAGACGCGTAGAGGGAAAATTCGTTGCAAACTTCCGAAAAAGGATCGTAGATTTGTTTTATTAGGATAAAGATACGGGTACAGAGGCCATGGTACAGAAAATGTACCGATCGCGTCGGGGACCCACTTTTGGGTCCCACACGAGTGATCCAAACCGTTCATTGTTCTTAAAACATTTTTCCGAGGGGCCCCACCAAATTTCAGCTCAATCGGACGGTTGGAAGTGCTTCAACCAAAGTCCCACCGTTCCAACCAAAAAAAATTTAGTTGGAACGGTGGGACTTTGGTTGGAGCACTTCCAACCGTCCGATTGAGCTGAAATTTTGTGGGGCCCCTCGGAAAAATGTTTTAAGAACAATGAACGGTTCGGATTACTCGTGTCGGACCCAAAAGTGGGTCCCCGAACACGATCAGTACATTTTCTGTACCATGGCGTCTCTACGCCCAGCACTGTCCGTTTTATTATGGCTGCAGTCAAAAGTCATCAAAATGTCTTCCAAAAGGACCAAAACCATACCAGTTGAGTCCAGTCAACTCACCCCCTACAACACGCACAACACCATTCTTCTCTTTCTAAAAAGTCACCCAAGTTCTAAAAAGTCACCCAAGTTTTCCTCAGCTCCTCTCTAGTCTCTTCCTTCTTCCTCTCTGTCTTTTTATCTAATAATTAACCAATTGAAAAAAATACTTGTATACTCCATGAAATAAACATACAAAATAGGAAAAATGACCAAACAGTTGTTTTTAAAACTGAAAATCCCGATTTTGATGGTAAGATTTTCGGAAATTACTGGATTCATGACAAGGAAAAAAATAATTTCTCAAAATGGCACCAACAAATTACATGTTCAAATTACCCTTCTGATTTTTGAAGCCCTCTCACACACAACCCCCCTTGCACCTTGCTTGCAATAGCATTTCAAATTACCCTTCTAATTTTTGAAGCCCAGACACACAAAAACCCCCCTTGCAACTTGAATGCAATAGGGGTGAAGTACTAGTGCGAGAGAAAATTTCTCTTCCCTCTCTCTCTCTAGAAAACAGCCGGCCCTAATTTTCTTCTTCCTGGGGTGGGGGCTGCTGCCTCTTTGCAGCCCCTCCCCCCTCACTCCTCCTCTTCTCCTCCCTCCTCCCTCTCTTCCCCTCCATTGGTGTGTTTCATCTCCCCTCATCCTCGGTCTTGTCTGCGTTTTTTCTGATCTCAGAGACCCGGACTCAGCGCCTCTGCGCCGTGGGGTAGATACGCGGCTCCGGGATTCAGTCCGGCAAAATGGAGGCGGCAGGTGATGATGGGGTGGGTGTCGGCTGGTGGTGGGTCAAATAAGGAGGAGGCAGAGAAGGGGTTTTTGTGCTTTCGTGCTTTGCTACCGGCTGCCTTTCAGTCCGGTTGTTACCGATCTGGTTTTTCCAGATCTGGTGGGATGGTGGTGGGAAATAAGCAACTCGCTCTCAACTCAGTGCACTTCGGCCTGTCCCGGTTCAACTCAGTGATGGGCGCTCCGGGTGGATCCGTGTTTTTGGGTTGTGAATAGTTGTTTTTAGTTGTGTTTTGTTTGTTTATTTTGGTTCTCGCTGCGTTTGGTCGACCGAGAGGCTTTGGGTCTCGTCGTGGCCACGTAGCTCGGTTTGGCTCCGTCGATGCTTGATTACTGTTAATCTGTTTGAGATCTATGCGACCCGTAAGATGTTACTCTCTTTCTCCCTCGACTCACACTAATCCCGACCTTGTTTCGGTTTGATTTCGCACTCAACTTGTGATGCGTTTTCAATATGTGTTAGAGAGCAAGGCTCATGTCAGGCCGTTTGAGATGGCGTCTTATTCTTCCGCTTTGTTATCTGGGTTGTTGTCATTAGATTTTTTTTCAGTGTATTTTGGAGGGAGTCCTTTGTATGTGCCTTGGGCTTTATTAATGGAAATGTCTTCCTGTTCAAAAAAAAAAAAAAAACTTGAATGCAATAGCATTGCACTATAAATGAAAAATCTTTGCACCTTGCAATAAAAAACATTGCACTTACTAAAACAATCTATTGTAACTTACGCCACAAAATTTTACAGGTTATCAAGTAAGAGTGATTGTTGACGTTTGAACCCTCGACCTCTGGTTCCAAAACCAATGCCCTCCCTCTTGCCACTAGACCAACAACATTCATTGTACAACAACCTGGTAGTTTAATTATATATTATGAACCAATAATGGTAATAATAATTCCCCTAGTATTTTTTTCCTGAATTTTAATTTTCTCCCTTCTTTTTAAAGAAAATGATACAAAATGATGAGAAACTTTCGTCTAAGATTGTGTGCTCATTTTTTGGTACTTTTTTTTTATAAAAAATTTTGCATTATAATCTTTCTAGTCCATAATAAGTGTCTTAGTTTAGCAAAATCTTTGACTAGGAAAAAAACTGCACGATTACTATTAATAAGGTGCCTCCATTGTGGGGATTTTCGGATCCATCCCTGGTTCTAGTTGCTAGAATGGCGTTTGTTTGCTTACGTCCTGAACCCAGGCATCGACCAACTAGGCATCGACCAACTATGCAACGACTATCTCAAGAGTTTCTTTCTCATAGGAAGGCTTAGGTTGCACCTCTGTGCTCAGTTTCACTATTGCAGTTGTGGGATCGGAAAATGGACTTTGTCGAACGATCGAATGAAGTGATCAGTGCCCAAGTATTAGAAGAATTCGCATCCTTTTCGCGCCTTGATTGTTAGGACCATCACCATTGAATAAAAAAACACTTGTTTATTTTTGTGTAAATCAGTAAGGCACACGAATGGGTTAAAATATGGGCCAAGAGGTTTATTTATATGGAAACATTACTGCTTGTTTGGATTAGTGATCTTATTGCAAGTGGTGGCTAGCTAATGCGGTAGAGCTCTTGAATGCTCGATGCTGCATCTTAGGATCGAGTCTCATCCCCCCTCCCCATGTAATAGATTAGGAATGACGAATAGTCTTATTTCCCACAACATGAATGCTACGGGCACAAACCATTATTTACGCTTACGGATCAATTATAATCAGGTCATGGTTATGATAGAACAAGATTTGAACTACAAATGACATTCCAATTTTAGGGTTCTATGGTAATGACAACCATGCCAAGAGTAAATTTCTTGGTGACCGTGGTAGGACTTGAGTTAGCTTTTGATTCTCTACTGGTAACATTTTATTTTGAAATGGTTAATTGTTGCTGATGAAATATATGAGAAAATCTCAAGTTGTTTTACAGTATGTGGCCTTTCTTTTCTTCTCTGTAAACCATTTCTTTTATTCTTAAAAATGTCTAGGTGGGTCCGTGAATAGAAAAGATCAATCTTTATTTCTGCTTTAGGGGTGGAAGTTTGGAACCCCATTTTCTGCTTTCCTTCAAAATTTTGACTCAATTATGAGACGGCGTAGGGATGTTAGCATGGATAAATGGGAACCTGGGGGTGTTGCGTGCTGTGCAGCCAATGTCGGCGCGGTGCTATGCAGCCCCACGGCGCGGCCACGCCGACATTGGTTGCACATCACGGTGCTGTGCATGGAGATGCACAGCACCCCCTCAGTCCGGATAAATGAATAGTAATGCTGAATTATTACTTGCTTAGAAGTTCAGGGTAAAGTCCGTTTTTGTGCAGCGAGTCAGTGATCGATTGCAGTTAAAGGGAGGGAGCCAGAGGCCGAGGGGTCCCTGTGGTACAGAAAATGCACTACACGGTGCAGTGCGCACCATCCGGCCGTCCATTTCGACAATGGACAGCTCGGATTTAATCCAAACAATCGACGGTCGGATTCAATTCACTATCCGGATTAAATCCGAGTCATCCATTGTCAAAATAGACGGTCGGATGGTGCACTACACGGTGCAGTGCATTTTGTGCACTGCACCATCCCCCGAGCCGGGAGCTAGAATTTTTGTATAGGGGGGACGGGCTATATTTTTGGAGCAGGGGTGTGACTACAAAATTTGATGATATATATATATATATTCAATATAATAGTAAGGTTTTTTCAAATTGTAACAGGGGTGACAGCCCCTACTAGGCCCCGGGCCAGCCCTGACCCAAGCCTGGCAAGACCTTGGGCTAGGACAATCCCCCGGCAGGGGGCAACCAAAAAAAAAAATTTCGTAAGTTATATATAAATATAAAAAGTTCCCAATTTGTCACTAATGTGATAACTTGGTGTGCTGGTCTCTTGAGAGTTTTTAAGTTTTGCATCTTCATGACTTGTGTTTAAATCCCACCAGCGTGACTTTTCCTTTTTTTTTTTTGCCCTTTTCGTTATATTCAAACAAAAAAAAAAACTTTAGATAGTGTAGCCCAAACCTTATTACGCCCATTAACTTTTAAGGCCTTGTTCTCCAATCGATTTTAGGTTGATTTTATGAAAAACTCATAAAATGAACATTTTATGGAGGGGTGATAAAATGAAGTTGTTTTCCCAACTGATAAAATGTAGTGGTTTTCCTATAGATTTTAGGAGGATTTTATGAGAATCTCATAAAATCACTTTTACATTTTATGTGTTGAGATTGGAGTGTCATAAAATATAAGGTGCCAACTTGTTTGGGATGTTATCTCTTTGTTGTGATGCCGTTACTCTTGTGTTTCCTTTTAATATTTGTAATTCCATATTCAAAGATTAATAAATTTCTTTTTTGCCGTTAAAAAAAAAGAAAGGAACGGGCCGAGCCAGGTATGAGTTCCATGTATTGACATGACTATGAGTTTTTAAGTTTTCGTTACGTATATTTTGGAATTTAAGCATGAGCTTTAAATTAAAGCTATTCCCACTCAACTTAAAATCACTCACCTTGCGGAAGAAGATTTGTAGAGACCCGTAAATTCAAACTCCATTTCAAATTATTTATGAGTAACGTGGATGAGTTTTAATCATAGTTTAATTATGTTTTTCGCAAAATATTTGTGTGGATGGACGTATATTTGGTGTGCCGAGAGTTCGGTGGATTGTTGGGTAATTGATTTCCTGGTTATGATGGTGTTTGGAAGAGTTGAGAGGGTATTTGCTACGTTCGGAAGTTGTATCGGTCTTCGGTAAAGCGTTTTTGAAATTTCCCAGCTTGAACCAGTTCAAGGTTTTCCTTAGAACCTATACCTCTTAATGAGTACCCAAAAGTCGCTGCCTGAACCCACTGCCAGAATTTGAAGTTGGAGGGACCTGGATTATGAAAAAAAAAAATTGGTTCGAAGATTTTTTTCACGACTAAATTTAAGCCATTCGAGTTTTTATGGGACTGTTATATATGATAATTGAAAAATTAATCTCGAGTATTGTTGTTATCATACCATTCGACGAATGCAATATCATTATCGAACAGTATAATTCACTATAATTTAGTATTTTCGAAATGAAAATTGTTCTAAATTTTAATTATTGTCAAAGTTTCTTTTTTTTTTTAAAGAATACCTATAAAAAAGTATGCGAATATACTCCCTATGTAGCTCTGGCACTGCCAAAACGCTTCACACTTTTTCTCAGAACACGTTCTGACTGATCAGAATCTCATGAAACTTCCCCAGAGCCGGTTCTAGTTTTTTCCTAGTACCGGTACAACTTGCAAATTTTTAGATATTTAGGAGCACGATCCAAACTCTTATTTAAGGGGTCCTTGGCTCGATATTTCATTTCAAAACTTAAATGAATACCCGCTGAACTGCCATATCTTTGTGCTCTTTGTTCTAAACTCTGTGCACCACACAATTTAAGCACATATTGGTATCAAAACAACTTGAGTTTCCGCGTGAATGATCAAAATATTGCAAATTAGAAGATGAATGGAAAAGAAAACATGTCAATTGACTTTCGTTTGAAGACGACACAAGTGAATTAACAGTAAAAAGTAGTGCAAAAACCTACAGCGCTTTAGTCAATCAACACCACAGAAACCCTATAACAATAAGTGTAGTTTCCATTTATGATGAGATGATATACTGACCTCAATCCAAGCAGTTAACCATGAGAGTATGCACTCAATCTCAATATGTCTTTTTGTGTCTGAACCTACAAAAGAGCACATTTTCACATGTTAATGTTAAATAATGAAATATAGCGCTCAAGGCAGCATCGAGAGATAACAAAATCGGGCTTGAATGTTGAGGAATTACTTGAAGTTGCGAAAATATGAATGCTTTAGTTGAGGTTTTGTTTTGTGTACATTTGGAGCTAGTAAATTAAGGGAGTAATTAAGTAGGGAAGGATATGTAGTCGGGATTCTTCCAAATGGGTACCAACCCGTTGTGAGGTTGCATCATGTATGATTCAAGTTGATTGAAGTGTGATCTTGATAATATAGGTGTATCTACCATTCAGAGCTATTAACCAGGATAGTCACGGGGGAATAGAGGGTGGACATCATTTGATACTTTTTGAATGGTGTTCTGATGTAAAAATTAGAGAATAGTTTCTTTATGAGGTGTAAAAATATATGAATCATGTTGTTTCTAAAGTAACCAAAAAGGCAGTGGCCATCCATCGGAAAGTAACTGGGATTTAACAGTCATACATGCACGAAAACCACTTCCCCTTACATTTGGACTCCTAAATCATACTTCAACTGTTATTGTTTTTTAGTTCATATTATCATTCCTTTCCTAATCACTTCAATACAAGTTCTAATTGCTAACAAGAGAGAACAAGTTTTTTTTTCCTTTCACCACCAAGTCATTTGTCCTTGCCAACCAGATTGCAACTTCACCTAACACCATCATCTTATCTTTATCAACTTTTCCAGCAGTGTTGCGTAAGGTACATAAATACGAAGATGCTTGCCTCAAACCAAGTATTATTAATAAAGTCTAAAAAACTAAAAGGGTACATAGAATCAGAGAGTTTACATTATCAAAGAAAAGATATCGTAAAACTTATAATAGTACAAGAGAGAAAGCGACAGACCAAATTTTCAATTATTCTACTTTGAAATCCACTATAGAGTTTGAGTGCAGTTTTACCATGTTATCCAAGGCTCTCATTCACAATGGCTTATTATCAAAGACTCTCACAATGGGAGAGGTGAGAAAAATAAGGTTAACCTCATAATTGAAAACTTTCGCTATGGCTTTACTTAAACTAAATATGAGCTAGCTTGCTTACCCACTTCATCTTTTGTGTTTTCGCATCATAGTGAAGTTTTTAGAGTGTCTTGATGGCCATACCCTCTTTGCTTCCTCGGGTCCTTTCCTGTGTGGTGTGATTTTTTACAAGCCCCAAATAGTGTAGATTTCCGGGCTTATCTAGCTCATTTTGCTAACACACACCCGTTTTAGCGCCTTATATGTTTGATGTGCGCGTAGTGTTGTTTTTTGTAATTTCAGGTGGAACACGTGAATAACGCGCATTTTGAAGCGCATTGGGAACATCCCAAGTACCGAGGGCCAAGTGCCCCATGGCATTCCACAAGATCAAGTACCGTCCCTCCCGAAGGCCGCAAATTGATTAGAAGTGCTTTGGAAGAAGTCCAGAAGCATCGCAATTGACCAAGGAGGGACCAAGGCATGAAACCAAGCAAAATCAGATTGGTATGGATACCACCTCAAAGGGGTATCGATACCTTTTTCCCCCAGGAGATCAGACGGATTGGTATCCATACCTCTGTTGGGAGGTATCCATACCAGGCCAATTTCTGACGTTTTAAACTGGCTTTTTGGACTTTCCACTTATGGAAAGTTTAACTTTTTGGGGGTTACTTTTAGGATATTTTGTGAGAGACAGAGGGTTTTGTAGACATCTCTCCCTTCTCTCTCCTTCCACCTTTAATCTTTCATGGTCTCTCTCTCTCTCTCTCTCTCTCTCTCTCTCTCTCTCTCTCACACACACACACACACACAATTAGCCTTCAATCTATTATATTATTGCATGATGACTTTTGGTGAGTAGAGCTTCCTGAGCTTGCCACTTGTCCCCCAATTTTTTACACTTTTTTGGCAAAGCCCTAAATGGTAACTGAGATTCAAAGGTCATTGTCGAAATTCAAAAAACAATATCAATTATTACTCTAATAATTCTTTATTGAATTCCTAAATGAAATCATCCCAAATTTTAAAAAATACGTACATCATCAAAATGGTTTCCTTTGGCTCCGTATATCAACAAAATGGTTTCCTTTAGTCACTGTCATGGTTTCCTTTAGCTACGTTCTCATTAGGGGAATAAATTTTAGAAAGAAAATCTTAAGACTTGAACCATTACAACTTTAAATGATTCTCTAAAGGAAACCATAGCAAAGATCAATTTTCAGACTTTTGAACACTTTTAAATGAACAAATTGAGAAAGGAAATCTAAAGACCTGAACCTATATATCCTTGGATTTGTGAGATTTTCCAAATCTCAAAAGAATAATTTTTTTAGTTTGTAACCAAAAGTTGTTACACCTTTTGGAAACAATACCAAACCTTTCGGCAACCATTTGGGAAATCTATTATATTATTGAAGAAAATTCTACAAAACAAAAAGTTTATACTACATAACCGAGAGATTACATAACCGAAATTTTTTACTCTACGATCAGCGGAATAAGTTGATTTTTGCAGAAAATTCTATCTATAATCACGTGGTTAAGAATTAGAGAAGAGTGATAGGCAATCATTTGGGACAGAGACCATCGTCAGGGGAAGATCAGAGGTAGTACGGTAGCAGCTTCGATTCCTCATCTGTTCTTTGAAAGGTAAATCTTTTGTAAAAATTATTTTAGTACAGTTTTTTCAATTCCTCATCTGCTCTTCGATGCAAAATTCATCCCAGTCAGACACCCTTGCTATTTTCCGTTTATCAAATCTATGAATATGTTCATGAATATCAGTGGTTATACCATTCATAAATTTTGAATATTGAAAAATCACATGTAATGTATCAATATCATGATTGCACATACATACTTATTATACCCCCTCCAAAACCACTATATCATGAACAATGTACTCATGTGGTGACATTCGTGTTTAAAGTAAACTGGTCAGAAGAATGTTTGCATGTTTTCAAAGGTAATGAATACAACTGTCCTCATTCTACGTCATGAACTAATGGCTGCCTAATATGTCATGAATTTAATTATTTTTTAATCTTATGTATGTAGGAATGTCGAGGAATGACACAGGATCAAAAGGGTCTTCGTGGCTAATCTTTTACTATTTGTTACATTAAGGCATTTGGGAACTCATAATGACAATTTTATTTGCTTGAATTATTTTTTCTAGATGTTTATTCATGAATGTTCACACTTTAAATAAAGACGAATTTGTTTGTTAAAAATTTATATTAATCAGTATGCAAAATTCGCACGATCAAATCGTTTTATATTTTCTTGAGAAGGAACGTGGATGCGACGTGAGGAGAAACTTGGTTGCGACAATTTATACCGTGCATTTATGTGCACAACATTTTAATTCATGTCTCCGTGCATTTATGTGCCCAACATTTAGGATATGACTTTTCGTGAGGATGAAGATGAACGCGACAAGTGTCCCTCAATTTTTAACACTTTTTAGTTTTATTGTAGACTAATCAATTTTGGGAATACATTCATTGTATCTTTTTCCTAATCACAAGATAAGGTATCAATATCATATACGGAAATTTTAATTCAAAATTGTGCTCATTTTCCGTGACAAATGATTTTTGGTAAGTCAATTCAAATTCAAAATACAATGCATTCTGATTTTGAAAAGGAAACCTTTAACATTATCTTCGACAATTTAAAAAATCAAACATTGATAAAATTCATAACTATATTTGGACCGTAAAATCTCATAGCTCATAAAATATGTTACTTCTCTCTTTTTCACTTACACCAACAACTCCTTCTCCCACTCATCTCCCATGGCACAATGATCCCATAAAACTACTGTATATTACGTACTACGTTAATTTATAGAGATGAAACATTTACTTCGGTCTTTTGATTTTTATTTTTTTTTTTCTTTTGTATTTTCTGCACCATATTATTCAAATGCTTATGCATCTCATGGGCAACTGAGACTCAAGTAACTCAATTGGTAAATGATTGATTGTGCTTTGATTCTTTTGAAGCTTCAATTTAGGTTTCAAATGCTCCATTGAATTTTTTATTTTTTATTTTTTATTTTATTAGTATGCTTTATTGGAATATTTCTCAGGCTATAGAGGCGATGATTAACATCTAAAATGGAGCTAAAGGTTCTGCATGTCCTTTGGCGGATGTTTCTCAAAATGAAAGGTAAGTACTTTACATCCCAAATTAAAAAATAAAAAGTGGGCACATGTATTTTTGTTTACACTTGCATATCTTGGTTAGAGTAAGAACCTGTTTTATTGAGTTTTTCGTACAAGAATTTTGCTTATTTGATTTGGGTGGAAAGCAAAAGAGGTAGAGGTGAGGTGGTAGAGCGAAGTCAACCTAGTATCACTTTTTTCATCATTAAATTAATTTTTGGGTGCAAAATTATATACATATATTTCGGCTCATCTCCTTTTTTTCAAAAAAAAAAAAAAATTATGCCTCTCCATTACTTTTCCCTTCGTATTATTTACTTTTTAAAAATTTATGAAACATTTGTTCGCAAATTCTTTCATAGAAATTAAACTCAATGGCCTCAATAACAAGTACACAATTAAGAAACACATGATCTGATTAAGTGAATACGCATACATCAAAAGCTATATATTTATAGACATAGTCTTCCCTATGTGCATAGGAAATTTAAAAGAAGTAGTTACGTGTATTGAAGATATAATCAATACACTATTTTCCCTATTACACCCCATTAGTTTAGAATCCTTGCTACGCCACATGCATCCATGAATCTCACCATATATAGAGATTCTAAGATGAAAATAGAATGGATCTTCTTATTAAGTTCAATAAATTTAAGCAAAAATGTAAACGTTCAAGTCATAAGCCAAAGAATTTGATTTTCACTAATTTGAGAAATTTCAAAAAAAAATTGGGCAGTGAGATCGATAAAGTAACTCAATTGTCTATTATATTTTGATACTTTTCATTATTTAAACCGTATTTCATTATTTAATTATACAAATTCAATTGTCTGATCAGAAAAACCCTGTGCATAGCACGGGTTCATGCTAGTAATCTTTTAACCTAAAATGATTTTCAGGTTTCCATGACTTCCACCACAACCATGCCGTCCACACCACTACCATCGTCCAGCCGCACCTCTGCCTTCGATTCGGGATCGCTTTAACGCAACAAGAGAGAGGATGACGAAGGAGAAGAAGTTGTTGTGAAGGGCAACTCAGCCAATAGCCAACCCAAATCCACCCGCTTAAGTAATGAGAGGGGGTACCCCCATTGTTGGTATAGCCCATTGGAGGTGGATCTGTGTAATCCACCTCCCCCCCAAATCCACCTTCTGAAAACTCCAACCAAAGACTAGATTGGTGCGGGTCCAGGAGAACAAATCCAGACGGCTGGTAAATTCGGCTCCATCTCCAAAACTTCAACAAGTTTTTTACGATTTTTTATTCTTCCAAAAACTTACAAGCAATCAACAATTGTTATTATTTGATTCCTTAAATTTTCTTCACATATTTAAAGAGCTTCAAAACAGTTAAAGAGTTAGGTTCAAGATGTGTCTTCAATTTTTTCCTCAGGAAAAGGAATTTATTAATTTTTGAAAGAAAAGAAAAACTAAAGTTAAACAGATTAAGGGGACAAAGACAAACACCACTCAAGACATAAAAAACAAGAAGGCAAGACGCCAACCAAATAACAGGCCAAAGGAAAAAAAAAACACCAAAAGCTGAAACTAGGGCTGCTAAAAAACCCAATCTACTCGAGATCAAGCTCGTGTTCGTTTGTTAAAATCTCGTTTAAGATCGATTTGTTATATAATCAAACTAAGCTTAACCATCATTTTAAAACACGTTAACGTTACATATCGAGCTCAAACAAGCTACTACTTCGCTCATTCGGCATATGATGCATAAAAATTCAAGCTATTGTAGTGTTGTAGCACCAAATAGAATACCGAGCCTTTTATTGTGGCTATTGTAGTGCTTTACATGTAAAATGCTCTCCATTATAGCTCAAAACATACAAACCTAGGCTGTTGGGCCGAGGCATCCATGATCAACTTCTTACAAATAACATCCTCGTCGTCACTAGAGATGGAGAGAGAGGCGCATGTGATAGAAGACAGGGTATTTTTGTCAATTCCTGAACCTTTGACTCTAAAAAAAATCATTGATGGATCATACATCTCATAATGTCCTATTGGGCCCCTTCTTTTGGACCTTAGCCCTGTTTTCTGGAAATGATAATCGTTATTTGCCAAACCCACTAGCCCAACTCAAGTTAAATACTAGATGGGGCCAGCCAGCGCCCCTCTTGCCGAAGCCACGGCCCATTACTTAAGGGGGAAATTCCAAGCCGGTCCTATTTTTACTGTTTTGTCCCATCCAAGCACTTTACGGCCCGATTGGATGGGGTCTTAGCGGGGGCATAAATATGGGAGGTTTTATTTATGCCCGGGCCCACGGCTATGGAATGATTTGCCAAAAATAAGTGCAGGAGTGTTATTTATCACCCGGGCTAAATATCAGCCCTGCAGGGGTATTATTTATGGACGCCCCAGGGGGTGTCCATATTTATGACCCCCTAATACCCCCTGGAAAATGACCATTGTACCCCTTTTAATACCCCATCCCAATACTCCTCCCAAGACATTGGCATGTGCTGTGTTTTCTTTTTTATTATTTGAAAATGTACTAAAAAATTAGGAGTATTATTTACCCAAAAATAATAAAAAATTAATTAGTTTTTATAATAAAACAATTATTTACCCAAAAATCTCGTTAGTATACATTCTTTACCCAAAAATCTCGTTAGTTTTTTGACATACTTTTTGGAAACTCCTAAAAGATGATCCGATTCAATAATTTTTATAATAAAAAGTAAACATCTAAATTAATTTTTATAATAAAACAATTACTATAAAAATTAATTACAATTAAATCTTATAGCTTAATTAGTTATTGAGTTTCAATAGTAAATTAATTAATTATTAGATTTATCTAATTAAAAAAACACATAACTAATACGAATATTCACACAAAGGCAAAAAAGTCTTATGACAGTTTTTTACATCATCCACCCAAATTTAATCCCCCTTCTTACAAAATCATCCAAACCAAGTACTACTTAATCCCCCTCCATAAATGTCACATCGTTGTGGGGCCACTCTCCATATATATTACCCCCTACTATCTTATACCCCCTCCATATTTAATACCCCTAAAACTAATCCGGCATCCAATCGGGCCGTTAATGTGTTCTAATTCCCAAAAAACCCACGCGCAACCGCCTAATTTGTTCCAATTCCAAAAAAAAAACCACACACAACCGCCCACTTTCTTTTTCTCTCTCTCTCTCTCTTTCTCCTGCTCCCTGTCCTTTTCTTACTCTCTCTATCTCTCTTCCTCCTCCCCTGCCTTTTCAACTTTTCTGACTCTCTCTCTCTCTCTCTCTCCCCCCCCCCCCCCCCCCCCTTTTATTTTTTTTAAACTTTAAATGTTTATAACTTTTATTTTACGTATTTATTTTTAATAAAATTTATTTTTTTAGAATGTACTCGACGACATCTACCAAAAGACCCATATTGAATATGAAATTATGTTTATAAAAAAAACAAAAAAAAAATGGGGGTGTAGACTCCTACTTTTGAAGGATGTTAATTCTTTCATTTTGGAGGGTGTGAAATCTGCATTTAAGGGGTGTGAATTTTTTCATTTCGGGAAGTGAGTTTGTGTAGATAATGTGTAAAATATGCAATTCACGTGTGTGAATTCTTTCATTTTTAGAGGGTGTGAATTGTTTAGAAATGCAGTGAATTTTTTTCTTTTGGAGGGTGTGAATTCTGCATTTGACAAGTGTGAATTCTTTCATTTTATAATGTGTGAATTCTATATTTGAGGGTGTAAATTCTTTCATTTTAGAGTGTGGGTTGTGTATTTTGAAGGGTGTGAATTCTTTTATTTTTGGGGTGTGAATTGCGTATTTGTGTAAATTAGTCCTATGAATTCCGTTATGGAGGGTGTGAATTGTGAGACAAAGGGTGCCAATAACTTTTTTTATTGTGTACATATTTTCATATTTAATGTGGATCTTATTTTAAAGATCTCGTCGAATAAGTTTCAAATATATAATATTTAGAAAAAATGGATGTGTATAAAAAAAGTTATTTTATTTTGAAATCTAAAATAAAAGTTAGAGAGAGAGAGAGAGAGAGAGAGAGAGAGAGAGAGAGAGAGAGAGAGAGAGAGAGAGAGAGAGAGAGAGAGGTGTTTATTGATTAAGACACTTGACTGGCGCCACCAGTCTTATTTGCCAGACCTTGCATGTCAAAGAAAAAAGTAGACTTTGACAGAGTCCAGAGAGAAAGAGTGTTTATTGGTACACCTGACACGCGCGTTAAAAAGCTACGGTACACCTTACGCGCTCGTGAATAAAGGGCTTAAATGAAAGAGTGTGACGTGGGGTCTAGATGAAAACACCCTCCCAAAAGAGGGCCGGCCTAGAAGAACCACTTAAGTTATTCGGATAAAGCCTAATATACCCTTCAACAGAGAAACTAGAGCACTGGTTGATTCAAGTATTGATGTTCACATTTCCGATCTAAAGGATAAAAATAAGGCAAAAATTGACTATTACTCTGGTATAAGAGTTTTCCATTGTTATCTTATTTCTTCATTCTATAGGCTATTTCTTGGATTGTCATATATTTTGCTTAATTTAGTTGTTACATATCTCACACAATTGATAAAGTGCATCTGTATTGCAACTCTACTAATGAAGTTCTCCTTCCGCTTGACATAAAAAAATGTAAAAAAGGTACACTACAATTCTTGGGTTCCGTGGTTCACCTACTACAAGCCATAACACCATGAATGTTGCATCTGTTTTAGGTTCGGTAAATAAAAACGATAAAACCCCATAATAAATGTTCATCATAAGTCTATTGGAAACACTATTGAAAACTATGACTTCAAAACAAGATTTTCGATCAATTTGAGCCACCATGAAAGTGAAAATTAACTACCCTTGTAACCCTTCAATTGAGAAAGATTCAAGTAAAAAATGTGTTTATCTAAGTGAGCTGATTAAAATCGTGCAGTTTCTCAATACAGAAGACATCTAACCAATAATCCTACAAGGCAAAAGATGTTTAAACTATTTGCATCCTGCTCAAATTCCCATCTTGTATTCGTGCACTAGCAGAAGCACACATTCTAAAAGACTAAAACCAAATCGAGCTTTTAATACCCATCAATTGGAATCGACTACATAAACTTTTGTTCGCATTAAATTTTGAAGGGGCAATTATATAAGTGTATGTATTGGAAAACAAAATGCAAAATCGAGTTCTGTCTTCATGTTTACTACACTATTTTTTCCTCCAAACCATCAACTTTAACTCTAATATTTCTCCAGAGATATCATCAGTATCATATTATTTTTTTGGTACACGAGATGGATATGAAGGCCGACAAATCCACGTATTCGCCAGGAATAATATTGTTTACAACAACAAATAGCACGATCCCATGGCACCTATGTTGAAGTCAAAGTTAAGGTCCCACCAAATACCACATGGGCGAAAGAGATGCTTAACTCCAGCACCAAGCCAGAAACTCTTAGTATTTAAACTATGCGGTTTTAAACCGTCATCTTATTTTATCCTCCATTCCAAAAAAAAAAACTCAATTCTAGTTCGAACACGTGGCTCTCACGAGTTAAGGTCCCACCATATGCCACAAGGGCGAAAGAGATGTTTAACTCCAGCACCAAGTCATAGTATTTAAACTATGACGATTTTAAACCGTCATCTTATCTTATCCTCCATTCCAAAAAAAAAACCCAATTCTAGTTCGAACACGTGGCTCTCACGTGGCCACCCTGTGGAGCTCACGTGGCACCCTTGTGACGATTGTGTGGCGAGATAATATTTACTTGCCCTAGGACTCAAACTCAAGACCTTGAGTTCCTCGTGTGCGCGTATTACCAACTGAGCTAGCATGCTTGTTGTTGACAAAAGACCAACAAAAATATTTAACTATATTTTCGAAAAATTTTAAACTGAGCACTTTTAATATCAATTTTGGATTTAAACTGTTCCCTTTTTTTTTTTTTTTTGGCATTCGTTAATCCTAATCTACTCTATTCTAGGGGACTTGTTAAATATAAGATAATGGTTTTAAACGGTCGTCTTATACGTTTAATGACGTTTTTTGACTGTCATCTTTTATGATCACCTTCAATGTCAGTTCTAATTAAAACTGACATTAAAAATGCTTAGTTTCAATGTCGTTTTAAAGGAAAACCAACATTAAAAGGTTTTAATATGGGCTTCTGGAAGCACCTTGTTTTAATATCAGTTTTTGCTTGTCGGTTTTAAGCAAAAACTGACATTAAAAAAAGAGATAATAATGTCACTTTGATTCTAAACCGTCATCTTATATCACAAAGATGACAGTTTTTAGGATAGACTGATATCAAAACTCTACCCTCATATTTTCGATGACAGTTTTACAAAAACTGTCATTGTTTCAATTTTTGGTGTGTCATTTTTAACATTTTTGTAGTAGTATTTTTTTACACAAGTTTTAAGGGCAATCTAGACATTTACTTTATAAAAAGTTATTTTACTGCTTATTCAAGCAAACATGATAAACATTTTTTACAACTTATGAAAAAGTACTATATCAAACAGTTTTACAACTATACTTATGAAAGACTATAACAAACAGTTTTACAACTATACTTATTGTAATTCTTTTAAACTAATAATTCTAAAAAGCTAACTTTATAACAATAGGTTAGAAAATGAGGCCTGAGAAATTATATTAAACACCAATAAGGCTATGAGTGGGTGCATAAATCATCTTATCCAAATCCAAACTTCCTTTTTGAAAAGCACAATCATACCTTTTTAGGGGTAAATCCATTAACCTTTGGGTGCAGTGTGGAGAGATCAATAGAAATTGTTGCAACTACAATCAAAACCACCCAAAAAGAGAGTGCATAAGTACCTTGGATAGTTGGATATGTTAAGTTACTACTGGTATTTTTTTCTATTTTTAACCATGCAATAGGATATTAGGCGTTAGTAGAAGTTATATTACTACGAGGGCCAACCTCTTGTCCACATGAGTACGTCCATTAGACTTCATGCTCCAAAGAAACTCTATACAACCATTGGTCATTCCCCAAGATTTCCCCCACTATTAGTCATTCCATGAGAGCATATGTATATTCCCTGTGAATACCATACCTATGACAATTGAGGGACTTTATCCAAACAATCACTTGTGGTGTGTTAGTTGAAACTTGAAAGAGAAAAAAAGGAAATGTGATTAAGAGAGAAATTTTGAAAAAGTTTACTGTTTGGCTTTGTAAAGAAAAAGAAGTTAAGTAAGATTTACAAGAAGGATATAAGTTTCTTTGGTTGATTTGGAAGAGAAAATGCAAGAAAATAAGTGGGAGGAAAGCAGCTGGAATGAATGAGCCACAGAATGTGAAGGGTTGGCTTCCACTGAAAGTTTCAGGTTCGATTCCCCTTGCCAATAAACTCTTGGGGTTACTGGAGGTTATGGTTAGTCGTTACCTTCAGAGCCACAAAATTGGTCGAGTTGCGTGCAAGTTGATGCAGATATCTAATTATCAGAAAAGGAACAAAAAAAGAAGATAATACAACTTATTACCACATTTATTGCTTCTTTCCAAACAATGGATTAACTATCCATGGATAATGAAGTCACCATACACCAACCATATTTGACATGGGAGGCTCCAACCTCATTTGAGATAAAATCACCTCCCCACCTCATTTGATAAAATGAATCTCATTTTATCACCTCCATCTCATTTAATCTTGAATAGTGATACATACACACACACACACTCAACCACACACAACCACCCGGTGGGTCCCACCACATGTGAGTGTGTGTGTGGTTGTGTGTGGTTGAGTGTGTGTCACAATCATTTTCGTTTAATCTTTTGGCAAACTAACAAGGTGTGCAATTCTGGGGTGGAAGAAATAATGAGAAAAAAAACTTATATTTATCAACTTTTACTTCAAAAAAGTCAACTGTCTCATGTGAGCCTCATGTCAACCCTCCAATAGGATTATTCACTGCCCCTTAGGCACCTCCAAGTGTTTGGTGTTCCAGACTCCTTTTCCACCAAATATTTTTGTAGCGTTTGATTAAATATAATTTATCTTGTGATCCACATCGATATATAGAGATAGAGTGGCCTAGAGCATCACACGTGGATGTGCCTTTCACCCACCGCCCCTTATATTTGACCAATTAAGTAGATGCCTTGAATTACTACTATTATAAAGAAGTGAAGGAAATAGCTCTTCACCAGTTAGCCACTAAAACCTCAAGCCAGCCTTGAGTATCCAGCTAATCAAGTGAAAGCATTCCATTGACAAATAAATCTGATACTTACAGAATATTATATAAGCCTCGACTAGACCACTCTTTAAACAAGAGCCTCTACTTTGGCAAAGTCTTTGTCCTTATTCTCCAAGCGAAAGCTAATCAGTTACCCTGAAAAAAACCTCTTTCATCTTTCACCTTCACCAGCTACTAGATGTGTCTAATATTACTAGAATATGTTCAATCAGAAAGGACTAGGGAAACAGCTATTCAAAACTCAAAAGGAAGAAGCTTTTAGTAGAAATTAAGCCAAATAAAGGTGATCCCCCACTACGCTTACAAATTATTGTAAGACAAAACCATATGCTTTCACATGCGAAGCACTTTTGTTTTTCTTTCAATTCGAGTTTCGAGGATCAGGGGTGTGGTAGAAACCGAACCCCCAAGACCTGATGATGCGTACAAATTACACACCAAAAAATAGTAAAATTATACAAGGCGGAATTAGGATTTACCTCTCTTCCGTAAGCACAAACGGTAAGCTGATTTTATATGTCTGATTGATACTGTTCAATTACCTTCGTCGTGGACTTCAAACGCAGACTCTAAGTTCGCTCTTTCATGAGCCCTATTTTGAGTGTTGTAAAAATTTATGAAAACCTAGAGAACATAACTGACATATATAGACCGGGCTCTTTGTGCAAATAAGAAATTTTAATCCTCCGCGAATTCTTTCTTATTACACAAATTATAATTCATCTTTCTACATAATTATAATTGCACTCTCATCCCTATCTCAAATTAATTTCGAGCTCCACATTATTACATACTTAAATATCTCTCAACATTAAGATTACAGATACTCGCTCATTAAATTAAATCACTGATAATTTTATTCAATCAACATCTTATAAAATACCTCGAGATTTTCCACTTAACTTATTCGATATGTCGGATACAAAAATCTACCTGCAGGGTTTGACATAATCGAAACTTATAAGTTTACTAAGGGGTATCATCAATCCCTACCAGGATGTAGATTTGATTAATAATTAATTAACAGTTGTAATGTGCAACCCAACTCACCGAGAGTATTGACCCTAAAGAAGATCTCACTCTCTAATGAATTAAGAGTATAAGCATTCATAATAGCCAAAAGATTCTAATTGTCTTCTCATATTAGTATTAAGACAAATTACCTTAAAGCGGTCATGTTCAATACATAGAAAATGTATTAGCACAATGAGTTGGAACTAGAATCGTTCCCCATAGTCAAGAAAGACCTACTAAAATAATGCGCTACAATCCTACTGATGGCGTGTCGAATTCCATCTAAGTTTGTGAATCAATATTTATACTCCACAAGAGCCAATGATCCAATCTTTCGTGTGCAAGCCGTACTCTACACACTAGATCATCTACTATGTAAAATAAAGACACATGTACAACATACCATAATGTCATCCAAACATTGCTCATAAAATATTCTCATCTAAAAGGGATAAAACTGATTAATAAATAATTAATCCATTCATAAAAGCATGGTTTGTAGTATAATTCCTAACAGGGTGCTCGGGCCAGTTAACAGGCACCTTGACTACTCCTCACCCCTACCCGGTTAAAGGTAGGCATTCATGTCAGGCTAGGAGATTCTCAAAAACTTAATTTATTGCGGCATCACTCATGAATCAAACTGGCCTAGTAAATTGTGTGGAGGTCAAATCCACCAACCAACTTTATTTGTTCATAATTCGAGTACAGAATTTATAGTGATACTCCCATCAAGTAAAAGCATTATTGGAAAAAATGGCAAATTATGTAAGACAAACTATTTACATATACATTGGTTCATGGATTAGAATGTTTCATACATTTAAAAGATCAAATACAAGTCCATAGATGATCACAAACACAATTACAAAGATCAAATACAAGTCCACGTATGATCCCAAATACGATAAAATCAAACAGACAGGCAGAGATAGCTTGACCGCCTTGTCGGTCATTGAAAGTTTGAAACACAAGCTGATCAATTTTTAACCTTCGAATAAGAACATAACTTTAGTGCGATGATATTTTGAAGCTGAAGGACTTGTTGAGCCATGTCTTCCAGCTACTTCCACTTCCCTTTGCAATCATCTCTGATCTAGTCTCTGTCATATGTGGTTGCTTCTGCTTCTTGCACAGCACAAAGTTCCTTCCTCCGGTTGATCCTATCGCCTCGGATGGACTCAGAGCTGCAGAAAAACATAAACTTGAAATTTGAAAAAAGATCGAAATTCGCAAATGCCTAGGGGAGAAGGAAAAAAAAAAAATCAAAGATGGGCATGCAGCAAATCTTGGATATTGCTAACTCAAAAACACAACTATAACCCCCTAGTTGGATACAGTTTTCATAATCTGTTTTATGTATCTATTTGTCGTAAAGTCAAAAATTTATGTTCTAAGAGTTTCCTAGAAATAAACCATTTCTGAAAGGGTCCAGCTCTCCCCTAGTCCCTCAATCTTTTGTTGATAAAATATGATGTGTTCCGAAAATATTGACAGATATCCGATGAACATGATTTTTTCAGTTAGAGCTTTTTTCGATGAACTCTAAACAGTGCACGGCTGAACATAAAATTTTCTCACAAGATAAGACCACAAAATCAAAGAAATCCAGACAAGGGATAAGTTTCAATTTTTTTCAGTACCGTCGGATCCTGCATTGGCTGGATAGAGAAGGAAATTACTGACAACAGAACCAAGAACAGGAAGCCTCCCTTCACGTGCATACATTTTCAGAGCTGTATCTATCACCCCCTTCACATTATCATCCTCATTCACCACAAATCGAATCGGCCCAGCACTACCCAGAACGTTGACCGTAATCAAGAACCGATTCTTCTTTATGCTTTGCTTCTCTGTACCCTTCTTCTTCTCCTTTTCCTTTTCCTTTTCCTTTTCCTTTTGCGCCCACATTTTTTCAGAGACGTTTCCCTTCATCTCTTTTTCGGGGTTTTTTTTTTCTTCCTCTTATACCCGGATCGAAAAACTAACTAAAAAAGTTTTATTGAGACTGTAGGAATTGGGTTTTTAGAGATAAAGAGAGAATGGGTTCATGGGTCGACGCCAAGGCAGCGGTAGTACCAGGCTTCTTTGGAGGAACCGAAAGAGGAGGAAGGAAGGAGGAAGGAGAGAATCGAATGATGCGCAGCGGGTAGCGTACGCGCAGCAGAGGAGGAAGGACTAGGTGAAGAAGAAAGCATGAAATTCGAGTCGGTTTCTACCATTCAAGAGATGTTCGATTTCTGAGGGTTGGCTATGAACAGAAATTTAGTATCGAAACTGAGGAAGGAGAGAAGGAAGGAAAGGGTAATTGTTTGAAAAGAGAATTTGTTGCGAGGAAAACGATTGGGGGGCAGATGCATAGAAGTTAGTGCCTATGCTTGTTGTCGGGTTGTTGGGGCGGCACACAACGTATACAATGTGATACTTTATAAAACAGTATCGTATCGTATAATTTGTAGATAGGTAACTATCGGGCCGGTTCTGAAATTTTCGGGCTCGAAGTCTTAGGATGGGGAGTAACTATTCAGTGCTCGTATCTGTGAATTGTCATAAGCTAGTTGTATGTACAATCACCGGAACACCTGCTGCACACAACTTTAAAATATAGTTCCGAACACAACTGTGTCTAGAACCGTTTGATGCATGTGGACCATATGCATCGGATAATTCCAAAAATATAGTATTTGTGTTTTAAAGTTGTGTTCGTAGTATTGTTGCTCTTACAACCACACATTGATACGTGGCCTCGACATATATTCTTGGGCTTTATGTTAATATGTAGTGTAGGGTATAGGGTATTACATGGCGGTTTCAAAAGATGTTACAACATTGAAAAAATATAAAACGATGATATTTAGCATGGTAATTTAACCAACACAAAGCTTGCCGTATTTGAAAAAAAAAAATTTAAATGAAAAATTCTTAGTATCGGAGACAATTTACGCGCACGTCAATCAATTTTTGGAGATTAGTTTCACCATTTACTAGTGGGGAACCCATTGAATTTCGGACAAAGGCCCTTGTCAATTTGTTTTGAGAAGAAGTTGAAGCAATTGCAACAAAGAACACTGTATGCATAATTCTACAATAAAATTGTTATTTATTGAGCTGATTATTATATGACTTTTGATGAGCAAGATGATTAATTTGCACAATGACATGTTCGAATTTTTTTGAATTATTCTGGTTCATTTAACTATAAAAGTGGTTTGTTTTTGCATTTGATGTCAGAGGAACGTTATTTCTCCAACAAGAAAAAGTTGAATTTTGGTTTGATGGGTGAAGTCTCAAATCATAGACATTATGAGTAAAGTACCGCTAGACTACGAGAACAAAATTACTGTTAAGGGACAAGAGTATCATTGTTTAGGAATAGAATGGATGATCACTTAATATATGTTGGGACCTCTCCATTCATTGTCAATTAATTTTGAGATGGATATAAAGCTTTCACATGGTATCAGAGCAGGGCTCATTCCACCCCACATTTAAAAGAAAATAATTCACAATCCACACCCACAATGACAAACCAACAAAAAAAAAAAAAGATGCACGATGATAGAACCCAGAAAGTGGTCACACGTGACAGACCTCAAATGCTGCTACACGTGAGGGGGGATGTTAAGGGACAAGAGTTCCACATTGCTTAGGAGTGGAATTAATGGGTGATCACTTAATATATGTTGGGACCTCTCCACTCATTGTCAATTGGTTTTGAGATGGATATAAAGCTTCCACAATTACTACACGTACACAGGCGTGCGTATGCCAAATACGCGAACGGTTTATTTTCACCATCCAAAAACATTTTTGACAGTCCGAATTGGTATTTACTCTTTGACCGATAAGAGTGAGTTAACTCTCATTGGTCAAAGAGTGTTTAAAATCCAGACCCTTGATTTGTTGAAATGAACGATTAATATGCATTCGTGTATTTTGCGTACGCATAGGTCCATACACATAGCCAGACTGCTATGAGAAATGTTTGGTACATTCCCCGTACAATCCCAACAACACTTTGTCACGTACATGCATCCGAGTGTGAGAGGGGTGTTGTTGGTGGGTGTATACATGCACTTCTGCTAGACCATAGAAACCTTAACCCCGTGAGATAGGCTCAAGTATTAATAAAAGATGGGCTATAGATATAGACGTTTTGAGTTCGAAACTTGACAATTTCTTGTGGTCGGGACCATCAGGCTACAAAACCTTTTCTTATGAATTTTCTAGTCCCATTGTGAATCTCCTAGTCCCACGAGACCGAATTGGATAAGGGATTAGTCGAGGTGCATCCCCGGACATAGGACACCCTAACTGCCAAACCCCACACACACACAAAAAAAAAGGACTATAGTAAAACCTTTGAAAATTTTCTACCGAAACACCTTTCTATGTACTCTACAAATGACTCACATGTGATGCAAGACGTGGGGAAGGAAGAGCACGTGGAAGGGAAGGAAGCTATTAAGGTCGAAGCACTAATATGGGGTGTTAGGAAGAATCACAAAATCAAGAGAACATACTCCATTGACACATAAATCATATTACAGATTACAGACGTAGAAAAGATGAATAGATTACAGAAACGAGATACAAATAGAATTTATGAAATACAAGCTGAGTCTTATGTTAGACGCAGTCTCTTTAATAGAGATTCGCCGCCTATCAAGGGTGTTGTAGGTTGCACCGGCGTTTTTCTCCTAAGATGAAACGGCTAGACCTCAAGCCTCCAAAACACTTCCGTCGACTGTCTTGGCGAACAAACTATATGTCTGTCTCTCTTTCTTACAAAAATAAAATTTCATAACACTTGTGAGGAATATGAATTTGTAGAGATAGAACTCAATTTGGGATTGCCTATTATAAGCAAGACAAGAGGTACGACTCTTGGGCAGCCAATCTGAATTCAATATGAGAAACCGACAAAATGAATTATGCCATTACCTCCACATCATGAGGGGTTATTAAGCCAACCATAACCACTGGATTCTTAACCTGCTTCATCCAAATTCATTGAACCCGAAGGAAACCGTTCGGTTGCCTCGGAAGACCCTTTGACTTCCCCGGTGTGGTGGATGGAAATTCTTCGATGTTCCTTTGCGGCTCGAATTGAGCAGTGGGGTTGAAGTTGATTCCGAGCTTTGCTCCTGTACACTGAGTAAACTCGTTAGCACCAACCCGGACCAAGGAGCCTGGAATGGTACTCAGATGATCAAGTCAGTACTCAGAAAAGAAGAGGAAAAAGTACTGCGAGGGTTTCTTGAGAGAGATCATGCGTACCTCTTTGGGCTGATATCGTTACCTTTTATAGGCAGCGCTTCGCTTGTCCTCCATGGCCCGTGCTATCTACGCGCAGTAACCGCTCGGATGACGTCACTGTAAACATAACCGAGCATTATTACGTGGGCACATGTGCCCAATTCCATTGTGACGCGTGTCCACTCCATTATATGGAAACTTCTCGTGATTCAAAAGAGAGAATGAGCCTTGCTGTTGGACGAAAAACCAACTTCCCTCGAGTCTCGCGGACCTGACCCGCGCCCGAGTACCTGATATCCATGACCTTGGCCCTTACGTGTTCAGGTCATAGATAGGGTTCTTCGGTCGGAGATCGTTCAGGATGTCACTTTGGGAGCATCAATGCTGTTTGATTTGGGCCTGGGTCAGTCCCAATGGGCCTTTCTCCCTCTGAAGTCAGGCCACCAGACCTGCTTCGGATTATTCGGGCCCATACACCCGGTTTTATTCACCTATTTCCAACATGGGGACCTGGGGATCTCGTAGTGCGAACTGCAAACTCTGTAGTGCGAATCTGAGCCGTCTATCTAAGCAATCATTGTAAGAATTCTTTTGTGAATCTAAACCATCGATTACGGCTATGAACGGCTCAGATGCGCACTATAGGGTTTGCACAACAACGTTTCGGATTCCCTAGTATGGACCTTTTCCCGCAAATTTTTGGAGGTTATTTGGGGCCTCAAAACCGCCCCTGCTAATTTTTTTTGGTAAATAGCCCCTATTAATTACTCCCTCCGTCCGGATTTGTTGGTCCGTTTTGGGGATTCCAACTTTTTTTCCATTACTTTTTGTGTTTGTTGTTTTCATATCATCAAAAGTAATTTCCCCTACTTTATCCTTTGACTTTTGAAAATGGACAAACATTTTCGGACTTGAAAAAATATGTTTGTGGACCAACAAATCCGGACGGAAAGAGTATTTATGCCTAATAAGATCTTAATTAGTTCCGCTCTTGTCCAGTACAGGTGTTCTTTATTTATTGAACAAGAAGTCAACTCTAACATCACGAGGCAGAATTATTCGTTGTTACTGGAGCAATGCTCCACCCTTTCACACAAGAGCGTGGAAAGTATTAATCTTGGACCAAATATAACAAAAAGAATAATGAGAAAGTGATGGTTTAGAGTTATTTTCAAATGCTGTTTAAAATAAAGAGTTATTTTAAGAATTAGAAGTTCTAATCTACTCCCTCCATCCCAAAATAATGAGAAAAACTAGGTTGCCGAATGGGTTATAACGTGACAGTACCCGTCGTACATCTCGGCCGTTCAAAAGTATTTTGGACGGCCCAGATTTCTCTCACTCTCACCTTTTTCTCTCTTTAAAATATGGGTCATTCAAAACACTTTTGGACGGCCGAGATTGGCGCTCGGCACCACATCCCTTACTGACTCGGCACCCAAATTTTTCTCCAAACCCATCCGAAAAGACTTGCAATTTTCGGATGAAAAATGAAGTGCTTCGGTTCATAATTTTTTGAATTCTTTGCACGAAATTAAAAAAACGAATCGAGATCTTTGATTTGATGCAAAGAAACTCGGAAAACTATGTATGAAAGTACTTTATTTTTTAGACCGAAAATTACACATTTTTTCGTAGGGAACTACTATTCTTTTGGGACGGAGGGAGTAGATTTTAGCATTAGGAGTAACCACTTCAATACTTTAAAAAACAAATGTTAAAGAGTCTAAAATGCGATATATGGAGATATAGACATATTTGCAGGGATGGAGCCAGAGGGGGGCCAATAGGGGCGGTTGCCCCTGCAAGACAAAAAAAAACCCGTTTGTATTATATGGAAAAAAGAAATTTTCCTATGAATTATATAGCATCGCCCCTGCAAGAAAAAAAAAACCCTCTAGTATTATGTAGAAAAAAGAAATTTTCTTATGAATTATATAGCATCACCCTAATAAAGTATTTTGGAAAAAAAATTCCACCCTGCATAATGAAATTTCGGCTCCGTCCCTGCATATTTGGTTGACATTTTGAGAGGGTAAAGTGGAATTTTCATCAGAATAAAATAACTACAAATCGGAAAACTTAATTCACAGATGGCAGGTTGCGCTTGGCTTATGATCCAATTTAGATATTGTAGGATATAAAGGACCATTTTTATGATTATCAACTTTCCAAATTAGAAGGGATAACTTCTTTAAAATCATAGAGACTGTGACAGGAACTATTGATGTGTCCCTACCACCACACCTGAATTGGGTCATCAGTTTATGAAACTTAAAAAAATCAGAAATGCTACATACACAACAGATTGGTACAACAAATTGGACAACACCCCCAAAACGACGTCGTTTTGGGGCCTGTTGCTTAAAAAAAAAAAAAGAGGTGAAATCACGCTTCTTTCACGCTGCTTTCCCCTTCTTCCCCAAATCAACTCTTAGACAGAGAAGAGGAGAGTTGGGTCACGATGACGAGCCACGACCGCCACCGACCTCTGCTGCCGCCGACCACAACAAATGCAGGTGATGACAGCTTGTATGCCAGGGTATAAGATCAAGATGAAATCTTCTTTCTGGTTAATTTCTCTAAAACATGTTGTACAACAAATCAAGGAGGAAACAATGGATCTAACCAGTTGGTAAGCATTATGTGCCTCACTATGGAAAAGGGTTCGGATTCTCTGCAAATCAAACAGGGTCATATGTTATTCAAGAATACAATTCAACTCCGACGATTTTGAATCCTCTGATGGTGGTCGCCGGAGGTGGGGAGTCGACGGAGGTGTCAGTAGCGGCGGCGATCGTCGTGGCAGTCACTTCGTTCTCTTGGTGGTCGCCGGAGGTGTCGGCAGTGGTGGAGGTCGGCGCGGCAATCACTCCGTTCTCTCTTTCCCTCTCTCTTTTGTCGACTGTGAATGGGGGCGGGGAAGATGAAAGGTTTTTTTTTTTTTTTTAACAACAGGCCCCAAAACGACGTCGTTTTGGGGCTGTTGTCCAATTTGTTGTCCAATTTGTTGTGTATGTAGCAGCGTTCTAAAAAATAGTCTCACTTCTGAAGAGGCGTGTAGTGTATAGAGGGAGAATTCTCTCTCTTCTTTTTTGATAACTCAATGTCCGGAACAATTTATACGCATCCCGACTAATCTCGTAAAACTAATCCCACTGTGGGAGGAAGAAATCTTACTAACGGAAGGTAATTCCTTATTAGCGTGATTATCCTGCCAGTATTCTTTTCCTAACTGTCCCTTGACTGATTGTGATCCTCTCTTACATCAACCACATCTTACTCACATATTCATTTCGTAAGAATGCTTAACACGACCTGCCCTCGCTGACCTGCTAACTTTTTAGCCTAATCACGTGGCTCAAAAGATTAACCTCAAGTTATACAGTAGCTGGTCGATATTCGTTATATATTATTCGTAATTGTGAGAACCCACCGATGTGGGATTGACAATATCTCCTCCACTTAATTAAGATCGCAACGTTCTCATTGCGTCCTATGGTCCATCACTTTCACCCACCAAGCGATGTAAGTCAAGTACCCGCTTAAGCATGTCAAACTCCTCCCTCAGGTGGAACCCACCCAAACACGCCTCCTTGTGGGACCCACCTCACACTTTCGGTTGGTACAAACTCTGATATCACCTGAAACGACCCATCCCAGCTGACATACTAACTTTTTAACCTAACAATAGGACTCAAAAGGTTAACCTCAAGTTATACAGTAGTTGATCGATATTCGTTATATGTTACTCACAATTGTGATAACCCACTGATGTGGGATCTGACAATGCTATAAGGACACGCCGCACAAACATAAAAACGAAGTTAAACCAGGGAAGTGTTATTGCCACTCCCCTTTTTTTCTATTGGCACTCCTTTTTTTGTCTTTAATTAGTAGGTAAACTTTTACTTTTGCACTTCACATGTAAAGATAAAAAAAGGAGTGCCAATAGAGAAAAAAGAGTGTCAATATCGACTCCCTTCAACCATTTCTTTAATTCAAAAGAAGAGATAAATAAAAATAATAATTTTTGACCCTATAAATTCGAAATTAAAATACGAAAACCCAGATCGAAACCATCGGATTTCAAACAGAGGACTCAATACTTTTATTTTATTTATCTGAAGACTCAAATCAATTGCACAAAGCAAAACTCATGACTAAAACCAACAGTAGAAAATAAAATCCAAAAATAAAAATAAAAAACAGAAAATTGGTCTAAAAGCCAAGTTTGGAGCTTTAAATGGTCGTTAGTCCAGCTTAACTTATTTTAATGTTTTTAATACATTGATTCGAAATTTTTTAGGGCTCAAGGACAATACTAAACAAAAATATCCTTAATGAAACCCACACTCATGCATACCATGTACCATGTGGAGGAATTTTATACCGACAAAAGTGAAAGTCTGGGTTTTTTCCAACAAAAATGATATATACACTCCCTCCCCAACCACTCCCTACCACTCCCCCTCTCACATGTGGTGGGTCTCACCATGGGTTCCACATGTGATGGGTCCCACCACATGTGAGAGAGGGAGTGGTAGGGAGTGGTTGGGAGGGAGTGTATATATCATTGTTCTTTTTCCAATGTTCTGACTAAACTGACCGAATTGGTTCCTTTGGCTAAATCTCGAAAGCGACAGTTCATGTGGGACAAAATTGACCCATTACACACACTCTCTCTCTCATAGTTTGTGACTAACCCACGAAAGCGACGGTTTTCCTTTAATGCGGTTCAGACCCTCCCTCTCTCTCTCTTTCATGCTGTCCCGACTGACTTTAATTAATGGGATAAAATTAATTTATCTCTTCAATTTTAAGGGTGTGTTCAATTTTGGGGTTCAATTTTAGGGAGTTTAGGCACTTTGTTATAGGGTATAGTGAATTTAGGCATTTTGGTTTTAGACACTTAGGGTACACTTTCCAATTAAAGGGTTTAGTGGTTTAGGCACTTTCGTGGGTACCCTAGGATTTTAGGCTCTTTAGGGTGCCCTTAGGTTTATGTTTAGGCGCTTTCATAGAGTACCATAGGGTCTTAGACACTTTATTAGGGTACACTGTGGTCTGGGTTTAGGCACTTTCATTGGCTAGTGGAGGCATTTTTTGAATGTGTAAGTGATTTGTCCTCTTGGCATTAAGGAAAAAGTTGATGTCCTTATTGCAGTAAAGACCCTTTTACTATGTCCTCCCAAAAAACGGACCCAAAAAAAAATTGCTTGTTCAAATTGCCGCGAAAATGTAAGAAAATCAAGGATTTTCTGCCATATCACACGCAATTAGAGCGAAGATAAAAAAATTTCACAACAAGAAACCAACAAATCCAAACTCTTCTTCGACTCTCTACAGGCGTCGTCGTGATTGAGTTGAGCCGCGTCAAGCTGTGGTGGTCACCGGTGCATCGGGATTGAGTCGAGTTGCTGCATCAGTTCGATATTCTTCTTCTCCTCTTCGTTGCCGTCTTCTTCTTCGCTTCTCTCTCTCTCTCCATTCTCCCTCTCTGGATCGTAATGAGATCCAGGGGTGGGTTTTTTGATTTTTTATTTTCTTGAGTGACTGAAGTGGCGGGGCCCACCAGCTTACGTGACACGCTATATAAGACGGTATGGCTGGACTGTGATAGAAAGGCTGTGCCTATGGCATTGTTGTTCACGGCTGGACTGTGATAGAGAGTTTTTTACTTTTGTTGTGCCTTTCTAATATTCCTTTCATAACCACCTCTGTTGTTCTGATTTTGATGCATGCATATACAGCTCTCCACACTAGCTATTAGCACAGATTTTCAACAACAGATCATGTACATGTGTCATTGTGGGGATCATTTCGGTCGCGAAAAGATGATTCGATCCGTTTATTTTTCTTAAAGCATATTTTTAACAGTTTTTTTTTAAACAAAAAATCAGCTCAATCGTGTAAGGGCTTTTCATAATTCAAAGGGCGAAATAGAGTGGTTCGCCCTTCAAATTCTTAAAAAGCCATTAACGATATCCAATTTAACTTATTTTTTATAGGGATCTATTAAAAAATATTTTTTAATAAATTAATGGTCCGGATTATCTTTATGGGACCTGAGATGGATCTGCCAAAGATGTTTATGCATGATTTGTCGTTGAAAATATGTGCGAACAGACTTATACCTCTCGTGAATAAAGAAGGCAGAATTTTTAAAGCAGAACACATTTCAAGCACTAATTAAAGCCCCCTTTATTAATAACCACCATTATATGTGGAATCTCAAGAGGTTGGCGTGGTGGTCTAAGGCCTGGTAGTTAGGACAGTAGCGGAGCCGAGGAATTTCATGTAGAAGGGCACCTTTGAACAATAAGCTGAAACGAATCCACAATAAAATAAAATAAAGACAAATCCACAATAAAATAAAATAAAGAAATACTTAGCACAAAAATCCAAACATTCTCCACAAAAAGTTGGTTACCATAATATATTCAAAAAGCTTCTAAACATAAATGCAAAAGTCTAAATATTCGTTGTCAATTTTTTTTTACTTTTCTAATTGACCCTGAGAGGTTTTCATTCTTGAGATATCATCAGTAGATTGCATATTAAAAATAAATGTATTGAGTTGATTAGTGAGTACCATGAGATCTATCAAAGAAGGTTGTTTTGGATGAAACTGGATAAGGCGAAGCAGCATTTTCTTCGAAGCATAGAAATAAGTTGGATAGATTCAAACATGCATACAAAGTAGCAATTCGGGTGAAACGAGCATTTAATTCTTGAAGGGGCTCATTGATTTGGTTGGAAACTATCACACTGTAGGCCCAATATCCAAAACTTCCAATTCTTCAGGTGATGGGTATACCAAAAATGCACACCAAATGCACATCAGGTGATGTGGCGGATGGGGAGAAGCTTAACATGGAGCCCACCCAAAAAGATAAGTGGCTCCCCATCCGCCACATCACCTGGTGTGCATTTTTGGTGTACCCATAGCATTATTGTTCATACGTATGCATACGTATATTTTAACGTATATTTTAACTCAGCTTCACACGCGACAAACTTTTGGATGGCAATGAAGTCAACAAAGAAAGAAACTAATAACCAACTGATGGAATCACAATAGAACATCACAATCCCCCAATCTATGCTATCAGTGGCATTGCCGCACTGCCGACAATTATTTTTAAGATTATCAGAGAGATGTGGTGAACAATAATACTCTCTTCGTTCCTTTTTAAATGTGTTGCTTTGTAAAATTTAATTCATTAAAAAAACATCATCATTATATTTTCACATCAACTTTTACCTTTACTCTCCAAAATTATTCTCTATTTTTACTCATTAACACTAACCACTAACTTTTCAAAAGAGCAAAACAATAATTTCACAAACTTTTACCCGTTAACTTTTCAAAACAAACACTTGTTAAGGGACAGTCCAAAATAGAACGTTAAACACTACAAAAGGGACGGAGGGAGTAGCTTTTTAAATGGGGAGGGATTAGGAGAGGCAATGTTCATTCATTTAACGTTCAATAAATCATTTAAGGATATAGAATTTATATTTTATGTACCTATTAATAATGATATAACCTACCTTGAGAATTCACTAAACCATTTAAGGATATAAAATTTTGTGTTCAAGTTTTTTTTTTTTTATCTTTTTCTTGTGGATGCAAGATTCCATAAGACGGTTAGATTGTAAGCTCTAAAAAGCTAAGCTCCTTTGTATTGACAATTTCATTGACAAAAAGCACATTTTTTTAGTATCCAACTATCTCGGTTAAAACACAAGGACAAGATTCAGTTAGGCATTGAGAATGAAGTAGTTGATAAGAGCACGTTTCCTTCCTTCAGATCATGATCAAATTTTATTCCATCAGTACCAGAGGTTTCAGTATGCATGGTACGTACCAGACCAGCGCATGAGTATGTTGGAATGATTACCCAAGATGGAAGGGTAGTTGGTGGTGCAGTTTGTGGACGGCTCGGATGGGGTGCCGGGTACCACGTGTCCCTACCCTCTCCGTATGCAAATTTTTCTCCGCCCACCCCAACTCGAGGTCATAAAGGTTATTGTTTTCATATATAAACCAAAATGGAATAGTTTGCAAAAGCAATTAATGTTAGGACAAAAAGCAAAGAACGCAACAAAGTTATTATGTAATCAAACAAAGGAGCTCGGCTCAATATTTCATACATAAGAAAGATCAAATAGAATTGTCCAAATATATATACATTTAGCCACACCAAAAACACACTTTTTTTTTTGTTTTGAAAAGCACCAAAAAGACACTTTTAATGAGATAAAACCAGTATGATACATTGAGGAACATGTCACCCTTAGAAATCAGTAGAGCCTCGAACACCATCACACTTTTGAGGAGATAATAAAACATTGAAGGAAAAGGACTTATTGAGCCATGCCTTCAATTTACTGCCATTTCCCTTCCGTTTAATCAGTGACCTAGCTTCTGTCATCTGTGGTTGCTTCTGGATCTTGGATAGCACAAAGTTTCTTGCTCCACTCGACCCTATCGACTCAGTTAGACTCAGAGCTGCAAAATAAAATTAAAAAAAGAAAACAAAATTTCAAAACAGATTAAGCAGGAATGTTGCTTACTCAAAACAAAAAATACCAACATATTTTTAGCTTTTGTGTAATGTTTTCCATCTTTATGTTTTAGAAAGCATACCAAACTCTTGTAATGGCAATTATGACAGCATTCTGGAAATACAGGTACTTCTTGTCATATTGTTGAAAAAACAATTCCAATTTTGGCGAAACTTGCTATCATATTGTTGAAAAACAATTCCATTTAAGAGTGAACTACTTTGTTACTTCAACACACACTTTAATGTGTGTGGGGCTAGCTCTACCCGAACGCGAGTGTCTGCAAGTATGTGGTAAAGTGTGTAGTTTTAGCGTTGTTGTTAGAGTAAGAAGTATGCGAAAATAACAAGGTGTTTTATTGTCGAAATTTTTTTTCACTAAACCACTTTGCATATTGAATTCTGAAAAACTAATACCAACATGGAAATCCTTTCCAGTTATTGAAAGGTTTGAGAAGAAGCTGGCTCTATGGAGGAGGAAATATATCTCAGTTGGTGGAAGAATCAACCTTATAAAGTCTACCATTGGGCATATTCCTCAATTTTATATGTCCCTCTATAAAATGTCCATCTCAGTGAAGAATAGGTTAGAAAAGATGCAAAGACTGTTCTTATGGGGTGACTGAGATAGGAAAACAAAGTTACATCTACAGTTACCAAAAACAAAAATAGAGGAGGTCTGGGTGTGAAAAAACTGCAAATCCAAAATGCAGCTCTCTTATGTAAGTGGTGGTGGAGATATGGCGTGGAAAAGGAGGCTTTGTGGGTCAGGGCGATAAACGGGAAGTATGGTTTGGACCCAACAAAGTGGCTCCCTTCAATGAATGCGAATCAGTCACATAACTCCAGAGTTTCAAGGATATGGGGTGACATCATCTATTTGGGTTCTAATGGGTTTAAAATGGCTAACATTATAAGCAAAGGTTTCTGGATCAAAGTTGGGGCTTGTTTGAATACTTCCTTCTGGAATGATGTGTGATTGGGGGAGGAAGGACTAAGCAAATCGTCTCCCAGGTTGTTCTCCATTTCCACGCAGCAAACTGCCATGGTGGGAGAAGTGTTTGAATCTGGAAATTAGTCTTCTTCATCTCCGAACCCCCTTCTTTTGCAACTCTTACTCTCTCTTTTCCTTCATCGTCTCTAAATCCCTTCTTCATATTCCAAAATGACTCGTGGTGAGCAACTTGCAGGGGGGAGGCCCACTGTTCAAGGAGGTCCGGTGCCCCCGTTGGATCAATGGCGCAGGGCTCCTTATTTTCATGGCAAGAGTGACCTATTCTGGAAGAAGGTGGAGTCTTACAACCCAGTGGGCAGCGAGCCGGACAATGTCTTGTGCATTCGCCCAGAGGCATCGCTTGAGGATGGGGATATGGTGCCTCCCTCTTCTGTTCTTCGCCTTCGACTAGAGAGGGGGGACTTCCCTCTCTCCTCAGTACAGTATTCTTCCCTTTCCGCCCTTCCTGCTGGCTGGAGCGAGTGGGTGGACGATGTAATTGGGGCCGCTGCTCTCAAGAAGGTCTTGGAGCGTTCTCACATACTGGAGCCTGTCAAGATTTCCCAGGTTCTAACTTTGAACAGGAGGAATGAGAATGTCGACTTCTTGGTGTCGCGGTGGAGCGCAGATACTCACACCTTTGTATTCCCGTGGGGGGAGTTTGGCCCCACTCTTCAGGACACTAGCACGCTCTTTCACCTTTCCCTCCGCGGCAGACAGGAATTTGAACCTACCAAGTCCGGGCGTGCTGATCAGGAGTTGGTGGCTAGGCTGAAGTTGGCCTATAAGGTTGCGGGCCACAGGGGGTCCCAATGGGACAGGAGCGGTCATAGGAGGCCCATGACAGACCCGAAGAAGACCTCCTGGGGTTCATGGATAAGATATTTCTTCAAGGATCTCCAGCCCGCGCCACCTGCGGGACGTCAGACCATCGACGGTCCGGAGTACAAAGGTGATTTGTATCTTCCTGCCTTCATCGCCTTCTTTCTTTCGTTCTTTGTATTCCCAGATTTCCCCATTGATGCGCCCAGCGAGTTCGTTTTCTATCTTGCGGTGAGGATCGCACAAGGGGACAGATTCCGGCTGGGCCCCCTGTTTCTGGGGCATTTATACCAGCAGTTGGACCGCCTGTCCACAGATTTCGAGCGGTCTGTGGGTCGCTTTGATATCACTTCCATGGTGCATACTCAGTTCTTAACTGCACTGGTGTACGAGCATTTCCCTGTTGTTGCTCCCAAGGCTAGGAAATTCCCCGCGCAAGTGTCCACGCCAGTCCTGGACAGTAGAGGTCGTCCAATCAGAGAGGACGACGGCCGCCAGAGGTATACTGTCACAGGCCCTTTATGGCCCATCATCCTCCGCTGGAACAGCACAGCCACAACAAAGCTATGGGAGGAGTATTTGGATGAGGAGTCCCACTTCTATCCGCGCCCATATACTCAGACTTTGGACGGTGTTTGCAACTACACCCCAAGTATCCCAGGGGAGGTCGACTTCTCCAACGCTAGCCTGCCGAAGCGCAACCTTCTCATTGGTGTATACTGCATGAGTCGTCCGGCTTACCTGCCCGCGATTGGAGTTGAGAACTGGCAGACGATGGTGTATAGACCAGACAGGATGGCGCGTCAGCTAGGGTATGACTTGGTGGTACTCGCGGCGGGGCCTGAGCCCCTGGAGTTTCAAGCCGCGTTTAATCAGTTCCTTGTCTCTTATACAGACGTCTTTATGGACGGGGTCAGCCATTGGCGTTTTCCGCAGTCTCTCGGTCCTCCCCTTGTATCTACTCAGTTCCGTCTGCACTGGCGCAGAAATTTAGACTCTTTCTTCGCCTTTGTACAAGGTGAGGCCATCAGGGCCCCTCCGCGTGTTGTGTACAAACCGGATTTCACACTCCATACGCCTAAGCCTCAATCTGAAGAGTGGCGCGGCGTGCGAAGCCGCTGGGCCTTGAAAGAGGGTACTACTGTGGCCGCTTCGGAGCCTAGGGTTGTGGCGCTGCTATCTGCCGTGCGCGTCACCCGATCCCGGGCGCGGGCCCAGACTTCTGTGGATGAGGAAGAGGCCGCGCGGCCACCCACGCGTCGTAGGCTTCATAGGGTATGTGTTTCACTTGTGCTCGATTTATCCACTACGTTTATTGTATTGTTGTCATTTACTCATCTCTTCATTCTCCCTATTTTCAGGCAGTGACTGGCGAGCGTGTCAGAGCCTCGCCAGAACGTGCAGCGTCTCCACAGCCTGGCGGGTCAGACCAGGACTCTGGAACAGCTTTGGCTCAGGCTCAAACCGCAGGTCCCTCTGTCCCAGCACAGCCGCAAGCAGGGAACAGTGATAGTAATGGGGACCATCTTCCCATCAGTACCGCCCTCGGTAGAAGGCGAGGAAGTGCTGCAGCTGGTGGGCAAGAGCTTGGTCAGCCCGCGCAGGCTGCTCGTGCGCCCGCTCCACCCGTTCAGCCCGCGGAGTTTAATGAGGAATCCCTCCCGCATCCGCAGTCGGTAGCGAGACACGGGTTCTTGGAGATGCTACGTTCAGGGGAGCGGGTTAGCCCTCCGATCACTGATTTATTTGGATCGCGCGGCGCGAGTGGTTCCAGAGAAGAGGAAGTAAGAGAGATTCATTCGGGGGACGCCGCGAGCCGGAGCCACAGGAGGAAAACAGTTCAGAAACCAGCTCCGAGGGTTTTGGCAGGGGTTTTGAGCGGGGTTTCATGCACTCTTATGTTGACAGCGACGAGGATCAGAGCCCCCACGCTGCTGCTGAAACGAGTCAGCCCTCAGCTTGCTCCCCACAGCGCGCGTCATCCATTGAGAAAGGTAACCACCCTGATTCTTCCAGCACTTTCCGGAACATAGGGGACGACCTTAATGTGGGGCCAAGCTCTAGGCCACGCACTACCCATAGTATAGGAGAGTTTGTGCCAACTTCAATTGATCCCATTATTCATAAACTGTTCAAAGATGATTTTTCAGAGTTGGAAGCTGCTGTGGACCCCCGGGGAAGCATACGGGGGATGCAAGATGCCCTTCATCGAGAGCCTCCGCCAGAGCAACAGGAGCCGGTCCTTGAACATCAAGGGCCTCTGGCCGGGCCGTAGGGAGAAGCTCAGCAGGGACATTTGGCTGGCATTTCTGAGGGAGGAGTGCCTGATAGGGAGGATGAAGGTGAAGCGGAGTCAAGTGCTCCGCAACAGCGTACCAGGCAGTTGGTTGTTTATGAAAAGAGGGACACAGATGTTGATGATAGCCCAGAAGCTTCAGGGGAAGCAGGGTCCAGTGCGCCGCAACAGCCTGATGTGCCGCAGGGACCTGACGTGCAGCAGAGGTCCCCTTCCCAGTACAGCGATTCGCAGTGCCAGGAGCAGGTCCCTCCTGCTATTCCCGCATCCGCGAAGATGTTCCTGTCGTTCCGCGTTGCGGGTACTAGCCTGTCCGCCCTTCAGGCTGTTCTCCGGACACACCCTGAGACTTTTGCCAACTTCCGGGCACAGAGCGCCCTGGGAGGTGGTATGTTCCTGGACAGCTTGGCCACAATCATTGATTCCTTGCACAACATTCTTTTGAGGAAGTTCGGTGATGCGTCGCTGCAAGATGCAAAGGGGGCTCTTGAGGACCTTCAAGATTTGGGAGGCTTGGAGATTAAATGGCTCATAGCCCACATGGAGCGTATGCACAGCTCGCGCCGGGCTTTCAAGCTCTCGTCTCGGGTAGAGGCGAAGCAGAGAGAGGTTCAGCGGGCGCAGGAGAGGGTGGACCTTACTCGCGCCGCTCTTGCACAAAGGGAAACGGAATTGAAAGATAAACGGGCCGAGCTGGAGGCCGCTCTGCGCGAGAAGACTGAATATGAAGCCGCTGGCGGGGAAATACCCGGGAAAGACGACCCGATTACCAAGGGGTTGTTCCCTCCGTCTTGACCATACATTTTTTTTTTATTTTTGTAATGGAATTGCAACATCATGGATAATAAAGAGTATTTTGTTTATGTTTTACCTTTCCTGGTTGTTTTTTGTACTCATAATGATTTACCTCAAACTGAATATTTCATTAACTTGGCAGTAACATTAGGGAAGGAATTACAAAGAAGAAAAAAAATGGATAAGGGCCCCAAATAAAACACCTTTTCGTTCAAGGATAAAATTTCTTCATAAACTTAATATTGATAGGCCCTGTCAGAAATCCATCGGAGACTCTGGAAAGCCTATAGTGACCGCTTGTCCCCGCGTTGATGACTTGGTATGGTCCTTCCCATCTCGGGGTGAATTTGGGGAGCTTGACATTCCTCATCACATCTGTGGTTGACTTCCAGACCAAATCTCCGACTTTAAACTCTCGCGGGACCACGCTTTTGTTGTAGAATCTCGACACTGACTCACAATACTTGGCTTGATGCTCTGCGGCGAGCTCTCGCCTTTCCTCCAAAGCTTCTAAGTCCGCACGCCGCTCCGCGGCGGTGACCTCTGTTGACAGAGTCAACCGCGCGGAGGGAACGCTTAGCTCGACAGGGAGTATTGTCTCTGCGCCGTAGACCAAGTTGAAGGGGCTGGTGCGCGTGGCTTTTCTCTTAGCTGTGCGGTAGGCCCAGAGTGCGGTAATCAAGTGATCTGACCACGTTCCTCCCTTCTCATCCAGTAACTTGCTTAGGATTCGTACCAACGACTTGTTTGTGGCCTCAGCCTGGCCGTTCCCTTGGGGGTAGTACGGAGTTGAAGTCTGGTGTTCAATAGAGTATGATTGGAGTAGCTCGCCCACGTCCCTGTTGATGAACGGGGTTCCGTTATCTGACAGGATCACCTTTGGTATGCCGAATCTGCAAATAATATTTTCTTTAATGAACTGGGCCACCGCCGCGCCGGTCGTGTTCCTCAGTGGTACTGCTTCCACCCACTTAGTACTGACTTCCGTTGCTGCTAAAATCCATTGGTGCTTGCGCGAGTGGGGCGAGATGGGCCCGACCAGGTCCATTGCCCAGGTATGGAAGGGGTATGGCGCGCGGATCGCATGAAGCTCCACCGCGGGCGCATGGACCAGGTTTCCAAACTTTTGGCACGCGTGGCACCGACGCACATGCGCTTTGGCATCAGACTCCATCCGTGGCCAGTAGTATCCCAAGTGGATAATGTGCTCATATAGTTTTCGTCCGCCTTGATGCTCTAGTTCGTGAGCCTTGTATAATACCTCCTCAGCCTCTTCGTTGGACAAACATCGTAAAGGGATGTTGTCCAATGCTCTTCTGTATAGGCTTCCGTCCTTGATGAAGAACCGTCCAGCGGACATCTTGATCTGCCTCCTGTATTCCCTCTCCATGGGTAGCGCACCTTCCTGTAGGAAATCAATATACTTTTGCCTCCAGTCCTGCTCCACCGAGAAACAGCATTCTTGCGCTGGAATGGCTAGGGCACATCTTTCGCAATTCCTCAGTACCTCTGCGGCGTCAGTTTTCATGCTAGGCCAATAATAGCCTTGCCTCTGAACCCTCCGGTAGAGAGAGATGTCGTTTTCTCCACAAGTTGCATCATGGATCTGAGGCAACCTGGCCTTGGCCTCCTGAAGCCCGATGCACCGTGCGAGCCACCCCTGAGGGCCGCGGAAGTATAACTTCTTCCCAATCACGGTGAACTGTGCCAATTCTGCTAAGGGGACACCCCCCTGCCCGGTTGCCAACTGCTTCATCAACTTTTCTTGCCATTCTTCTACAACTTGTTCCTGGCTCACTTCGTCAGTGATTGATGGCTCTGTCTTCTTGACAATTTCTATGGCTATATTTTCTTCATTAAATTCGACCTTCGCTCCTAGTGTGGCAAGTGCGTCAGGGAGTCTATTATCCGATCTGGGCTTGTGAATAATTTCCACCTTATCGAAACGCTGCATCAGCTTCTATACCGTGGCCCTATATGGAGCGAGAGTAGGCTCTTTGAGTGCGTAGACACCTTCAGTCTGAAGGATTACAAGTTTTGAATCCCCCACAATTTTGAGGATCTTAATATCCTTTGTGATAGCTGCTAGGAGTCCCAGGATTAAAGCCTCATATTCTGCTTCATTGTTTGAGCATTGGAAAGATAATTTGTATGCGAGGTATTCGCGCTGGCCATCTGTGCTTGTAAGGACTATTCCGGCGCCGCCTGCGCCACCTCCTGCGGCCCCATCGAAGCTTAACGTCCAAGTGACAGACGCGGCCGCTAATGCTTCGAAGCCATCGCCTGGCAGCTCCTCTTGAACTGGCTCGCAATGTCCGCTAGGGAATTGTGCAAGTAAATCTGCGAGTGCCTGACATTTAATCGCCTTGGGAGTGACACATGATATTTCAAACTCGGCCAGTGCCAAAAGCCAGCGGGCCACTCTTCCCGTGAGGGCTGGCCGCGATAACAAGTAGCGTACTGGATCGCTTTTCGTGACAAGGTGGATTTTGAATGACAAGAAGTAGTGGCGTAGCTTTTGCGCGGTAAAAACCAACGCCAGACAATGTCGTTCCACCGGCGTGTACCGCTCTTCTGCTCCCTGCACTTTCCTGCTGATATAGTACACCGGTCTCTTCGTGCCGTCGACTTCCTGCACAAGTAGGGCCCCAATGGATCTCGGGGTGGACGTCAAGTATAGAATCAAGGGTTTGCCTTTCTGCGGTGCGATCATCGTCTGCGGTGAGGTCAGGACAATCTTAATCCTTTCAAATGCATGCTGGTGCTCCGCGCACCATTCGAACTTCGCCCTTCCCTTGAGCAGGTCGCCAAAGGGTGCTGAGATTTCCGCGAGAGTGGGGATAAATCTGCGCAGATACGAAACCCGACCTAGGAACTTCTTGAGTGTCCGTTGAGAATGCGGAGGGGGCATTTCTATTATGGATTTTATTTTTGCGTCATCTGCCTCGATCCCATGTCTATGGACCAGGAATCCTAAGAACTTCCAGACGCGACGCCAAATGCGCACTTTAGTGGGTTCATTCTCATACTGAACTTCCGACACCTTTTAAACACCGTTTCCAAATGATCCAAGTGGTCAAACTTCTCTTTTAATTTCACAACCAGGTCGTCGACGTAGTCTTCTACGATGTGATGCAGCATATCGTGAAAGATTGCCGTCATCGCGCGCTGGTATGTCGCGCCAGCATTTTTGAGACCAAAGGGCATAACAGTGTAGTAAAAGTTACCCAACGGTGTTCTGAAAGCAGTCTTCTCCGCGTCCTCAGCTCCCATTTTGATCTGGTTATAACCGCTGAAGCCGTCCATAAAGGAGAACATCTGGTGACCCGAAGTGGAATCAACCAGTGTGTCAATGTGCGGCAAAGGGAATTCATCCTTAGGGCAGGCTTTGTTGAGGTCGCGGAAATCGACGCACACGCGTATCTGACCGTTCTTCTTTTTCACGGGCACAATATTGGCGAGCCAGAGCGGGTATTGTATAGGCTGAATGAATCCAGCCTTCCTCAATTTTTCGATTTCTTCTTTGAGTTTCTCTTCTAGCTCCGGTTGGTACTTGCGCGCACCCTGCTTGACCGGCTTGGAATTTGGAAATATGTTTAGATGGTGTGCCACCAACTCGGTATCTAGCCCTGGCATTTCTTCGTAGTGCCAAGCGAACACATCGTTGTATCGCCGCAACAACTGGATAAGCCTTTCTTTCATGCCGCTTTCGAGTGCCGCGCTTATAAAGACAGGCCGCGGAGTGCCCTCTCCTTCTCTGAGGTTGACCTCTTGCAACACTTCTGGCTGCGGCTTAGGGCCATCCTGCATACATTCCGGGGCCGGTTCTGGTTTGACCATCTCATCTTCCTCTGCTCCTTCTGCCTCTAGGCACCGCGGGTCAGAAGCCTCCATGGAAGTATCTGGCCCGCCACCCCGTCATAAGCAATACACAGTCTTCCCTCCTTCTTTGAGTTTGGTAATTTTCCTCGGACCTGAAACACTTTCTGTAGTTGGTTCCCGCTTGCTCGCGGAAGCCTCTCCCTCGTCTTTGATATCTTCCCATTTAGGCAATTTTACTCCAGACGGCTTTGCAACCGCCGCGCTCAGCGTTTCCTCCATCTCGGTGAAGTATATCGAGTCAGACAGGTGGGCTTCGTTCACTTCGAATGGCCTCTCGGATGCCGCGATAGTGACTTTCTTTCCAGCCCAAATTGCCTTTAAACACTGATGATAGCTGGAGGGGATGACCGTGAAGCGATGCATCCAGCTGCGGCCCAATATTATGTGGTAGTTCGTCTGAGCGTCGATGATGTGGAATTTGGTAGCAGTGCGGATGGGTCCAACTGCCAGATCAACAATGACATATCCCAGGGACTCCTTATCTCCTTGGAACCTAGTGATTCCTATCAAAGACTTCACAATTCGCTCTTCCGGGATTCCCACTTTTTGCAGCGTAGACATTGGCATGATATTGATGGAGGCTCCCCCATCCATGAACGCTCGCTTCAGTTCCACGCCGTTGACGCGCGCAGTGACGTATAAGGGTCTGTTGTGTGGGTGCGGAACCCTTCTATCAGCGTCGGAGAATGAGATAGCATTTGACTCGTCCTTAATGGTTCTAGGAAGGGACCCTCCTTGCGCAACGCATGCCTCGTGGCTTTCTTGCGCGATGACCATGATAGCCTTCGTCATTAAAAATCTTGCATTGGGTGTGAACCCCATTCCGTCGTAGAACTGTTTGAACTTTGTGCTATTCTGCAGGATTTTGACTCCACTCTCTGGATCTGGAGGGGCCACCGTCGGGGTACCGTACCCTGCGATGTCATCAAGCTCATCGTAGAAAGACGTCATGTATACTTCCTCATAGTCATAGTCATAGTCGTAATCATAATCATAATCACAGCCATAATCCTCCTCCTCGGTTTCGCGTACGAACTCAAAACATTCGGCCATGTTGGCCGTCCCATGCTCCGGGTAGGGATGCGTGCGCACGTCCTGAGCTTTGGTGGTGATCCTCAGCTCGTTGTTATCCAACTTTCTCTTGAAAATCCTTTTTAGGGTCCAGCAGTCACTAGTAGGATGCTTGGTGTGTCTGTGGAACATGCAATAGTTTGGGCTTTCTCGGTCTGCGCGCGAAGGCGCGACTTCAATATCTGGTAGCGTGAGACCACCATCTGCTATCCACTCCTTGACCAATGCTTTTACCTCCTCAATGCTGCAGGGGTAGTCTGGAGCCCCTGTACTTTCTTTATACACTTTCTGTTTCTTCCAATCGCCGCGTCCATTATTGTTTCCGCTCCATCCACCACGTCCGCCGCCATTTCCGCCGCTGCCTCTTCCCCCCTGCGACTTGCGCGAAGAGGGAGTGGAAGTTGCAGCTGCGGCGACGGAGTGAGATTTTCTAGACTTCCAGCCATCCCGCGCGGGTGGTTGTACAGTATGGCGCAACTTGTATGCTGCTTCCAATAAGGCGGCGAATGTCTGAATCTTGACATTAACCAAGAATGGCTGATACTCGCGCAAGAGTCCAGATGTGCAAATTTCCACCAAGTATTCTTCTCCAACAGGCTCGAGGCAATCGACCGCGCGGTCCTGGAATCGCCTGATGTAGTCGATGATGTCTTCACTGGGGCCCTGGGACTCCTTCACGAGGGACAGGCTCGTTATCTTCTCGCGTGTTTGGAAGAATTTCGCGTAGAAGCGGCTAACCATGTCTTCCCATGATGACACGGAATAAGGAGTGAGGTTGACATACTAGGTATACGCCCTATTGGTCAGAGATTTGGAAAACTCTCTTAATCTGAGATTTGTGTCTCCAGAAAAGGCTCCAAGTGTTTCGATAAACCGCACCACGTGTTCCTGTGCGTTGCCTTCTTTGCCATCGAACTTAGTGAACTTTGGTGGGGTGTACCCCTCTGGATATGGCATCTGGAGGATAGCCATGGGGTATGGTGGTTGAATGTCTAGGCTAGGGAGGGAGGGGAAAGTTGTTTTGGTTTTTTCTCTTTGCAAGAGAGCCTGTACCTCTGCCAGGGTTATCGCCTGTGGCCCGGCATGCTCTCCCAGCGCGGCTCTCTGGTGTACAGAACCAGTTCCTGTGGTTTGCAGGCCAGGGTTTTCTGGCAAGGCAGGGTGAGCAGGAACCACTGGCTGTATGATGACTTGAGCGCCAAGGCCACCAGCTAAGGGTGCCACCCCCTGAGTCCCATGGGCCTGTTCAGCCCGTGGAAGCACAGGTGGCTGGACTCCCCCCCCCAGCATGGATCTGCTGGGTCACCATCGCTGGTTGGGCCCTTGGTAGGGCGGCCATGATGACCTCCGTGAGGCCAGCTATGGCGGCGAGCAGCTGCGTCTGAGTGGTTTGCATCTGGGTGATGCCGGCCTGCATGGCGTGGATTATCTCTATGGCTGGAGCACCCTGGTTTCCTCCTTCATTCCCTCCATGGCTGGACGTAGCATCCTCTATCAGCGGTAGACCATCGAGGACAAGGTTGTTGGGATTTGTTGGCGCTGCCATGCCTGAAGTTTGTAGACCACTTCTCGTGTTTACCACCAACTAAGCAACCTCCCCAGCAGAGTCGCCTGAATGTAAGTGATGGTTCTTGCTTACGTGATGAGCTGGAGAGGTATGGATAGTCAACAGTAAAGACACAGTGAAAGAAGAGAATGAGGTGGTCTAGAGAAAGAGTGAAGAACGGAGCAGGTGTGCACAGAAGGGACTAAGGCAGTGGATTGCTCTGAGTCTAATCCGTGGAACCCTTGGTGACCTAGGAAATGGGACAAGAACTCACTAGAGAGAATGTTCTTCTCTCACTCAGTGGTTGCCCTTTTCTCTCACTAGAATGACATATATCTCTGTCAAGATCTCACCAACCTCTGGGCATGAAAGGGAATGTCCCATATTTATAGGCACCCTGGACCAATCATGAGGTGCCAGGCTGTCGTCCTATAATATGATAACACGTGTCTTTTCCGTACAACCTGACCGCACGGGTGACGTCATCACCGCGCGGCTGACCCGCGCGGTGACGAGCCATTCGCCCGCGCAGCGATCCTCCTGTTCCAAGCCACCAAGCCACTAGATCTCCCTTATTCCCGCAAGGGCAAGGTCGTGACCTGTTCGGTCTCGCCTATACCGCAGCCAAGCCTCAGGGGGCCCCCGGGGTCCTGCCTTTAGACCGCAGCAGGTATCATTACCTGGGCTAGTTTGGACTGGCCTCTCGCGTTTTCGCCCGTGTCTTGGGCCGCGCCAGTCATTTGGGCCATGAGCTTTTCTCCTTGTCTGGATGGCTCATGGTCGTTCAAGCACCGCCCTTATGGGGCCTGGGGTGCGCGCCTCTGGGGCGCCTTGCGCAAGGGGGTCCCGCTTCAGTGGCCCCCTTCCGCGGAGACCTGGGCCCGCTCCAGTGGACCCCCACACGCGGAGGCTTCCGCGGAGAGCGCCACGTGTCAATCGAGCATTGCGCCACCTGGGCGACATTTGTCATGATTTTATTGGCGGGTCAACGTTGACTCTGGTCAACCGGGGGTCCTGCGCTGACCTCCCCTACAGAATCTAACCAACTTGCTCTCTTAGTTCAATCGCTCAATGAGGTTATTCTGCGTCAAATCATACATGGGGTGGATCGGTGACAAGAAGAAATATCCTATGTATTGAGGCTAAAGGGGTGGATCGGTGTCCCCTGTGCAACACTGAACTGGAAAACCCACCTCACTCAGTGGCGGAGCTAGGATTGAGAATTCCGGGGGGCCGAGTTCAAAGACGGCTTTAGGATTTTCATCTAGCGCTGACAAAAATGTTAAGCATATTTATGATGAAAGTTATATGCAAAGAAGTGGTCTAATTCTCTTCAACTTTTTAGAAACATTGGAAATTTTTGGTTGACAAAAGTTGTTAGGACTATAACAATTTGGTTCAAATTTTGTTGGAAACATTTATTTATTTTAATTTCAAACGAGTAACCCAGCGCTGAAAATAACAAAGAAAATTTAATTTATATCTAAATTTTAATTTTTTTTCAGTTCATTTTTCAAACTGTGGGGGACCAGGGCCCACCCCAACCCTAGGCTGTCTCCGCCCCTGACCTCACTTGTTCCTACATTAATTGCATGGTCTCTTGGGAAGTTTGGTCACAAATCATTAAGTGTTGGGAGATAGTTTGGGTGTGTCGGTCGAATTTGTATAATCTATTAAGTTGGTGGTTCTCACACAAATTCAGCAGTGTGGAAAAAAGTATTGGGAAATTACTTTCTTAGCTGTCCTTTGGTCCCTGTGGTTGGAGAGGAATCCAGCTATTTTCAACGCTAAACTCGTGGATGTTATAGAATTGGTGGATAGGATCAAAACTAAAATTGTTTTGTGGACTAAGGTATGCTTGGCTATTCATGGCTACTCCGTGGAAGGGATTAAAAGATGTTTACAAGGTATTTTCTTTATTTTGCTGCTTTCCCGTGTTTGACTGGATAGCCTTGAATAGGTGTTTTTCATGCTACTGTTTGTTTTTGCTTGGTTCTGTTATAGGTCATGTCAAGCGTGTTCTATTTTCCAGTTTTGCGGATTTGGTTGATTCCTTGTCAACCTTATCCTGTATGCTTCTATTGGTAGTTCTCTTTTTGTTGGACATAAAATGTGTGTAGTTTTAGACCTTTTGTAAGAGTAAATAGGATTTTTAACAACAGGGCGTTTTTTGTTGTAAAACAATACGAAATCAAAAAGCACTTCGACTTTGCAAATTGAGTTATAAAATCTACAAACCAACATTGAACTTTTTCAAAACCAACAAAACAATGAACTTTTTCAAAACCAACATTTTTGGTGGTTGTGTTAAGCTTCTTCTATTAAAAAATAAACTCAAAAATCTACCCAGAGGACTACAAACCACCACCCGGAACCCTCCATTGGGAAGAACAGTCCATAACTTTTGGTTATTCATATCAGTTTTATACAGAGAACAGTCCATAAAAAACTATCAGTTGGCGTCTTGTCTTCCTGGTGCTTTGGGTTTCAGGTAGCGTATGCCGGTGTGCTATATATTTCCTTTAATCTGTGTTTCCTTCCTAAAGATTAATAAAAAATTTCTTTTGCCGAGAAAAAAAAAAGGGCTAGTTTCTACTAAATTTTTGGGCTGAAGTATATTTTGACTGCACTGCCTTTTACTTTCCTGATTTATGTTTAACTTTTCATCTTAATTTTATCAGAACCAAAAAATACCACAAATGCAGTGGAATGAATGGCCATAATATTAAAGAGGATTTCAAAACTCAGAGATGGGTATGTTTCAATTATCAGTACCTTCGGATCCTGCATTGGCTGGATAAAGGAAGAAATCACTGACATCAGAACCAAGAACCGGGAGCCTCTTTTCACGGGCATACAATTTCAGAGCTGTACCTATCACCCCCTTAACATTCTCTTCCTCGTTCGCCACAAATCGCATCGGTCCAGCGCTACCCAGAACGTTGACAGTAATCAAGAACCGGTTCTTCTTCGTGCCCTGCTTCTCAGCGCTCTTCTTCATCTCCTTCTCCGACAATATTTTCCCCGATACGCTCCTCTCCATTTCCCTTTTCTTCTTTTTGGATTCGTTCTTTCTTTTTGTGAGTGATTTTTGCTACACCAAATGAAAACAAAGTATTGGAAATATTTGAATTTACGGATCAAGGCCAAGGCAGCGGAAGTACCAGGATTCTTTGAACGAACCGAAGGAAGAGAAAAGGACCGGGGAAGAAGAGGAAGAAGAACGCATCAAATTCGAGCCGATTAGAACTGGTTTTTCCTGTGTAAAGGGGACGGGAAAGGAATGAAATTAAATAAGATATTCGAAACGATTGAGCAATGTTTTACGTTCGCTTTGTAGGATTTTTGATTTGTTGGATCACATAAATGGATATGTATACATGCAACAGCAAACGTGACATGTGACATATGCTGTTCGATACCGCATGTGAGCAAAATCGTCAAATTGTGAATCCAGTTTGAATAAGTCTTGGGAATTTTTTTACTAATTTTTCTTTTAAAAGTGTGAATTTATCCCCGGTTCACGTCACGTGTATGGGTTCAAAACCAATGTGAACGGCAACTATTTCTATCAACAGCCATAGTTTAATAGAGAAATCTTTGGAATATAGATTTAGTCGTCATATATGATATCTCTATGTAATTTCATTGATTTTTGGGGATTTAAATAGCAAAAAATGTAAAGTATTTCCCCGGTAAAAAGAAAAACAAAACACTTGCACTTGGTTCAGTATGTATCTTAAGTTGTAACTTCGTATTCTCTTTAGATTTTTATATACTATAATTATTTTTTGATGTTAGTATTTTTTTTTTTTTTGAGTTTTTAGTGCAATATTTGACTATTCTAAGTTTGTCTTGACGAAGGCAATAAATACAGTGAAAAACATGTGGAAGACCGAAAATATATATATACCCAAAAGTTCTATCTATTTTAGATTACTTTTGTATTTAGTGAATTTTTTTTGTCTTTGGCCATATTTTTTAACTTTTCGATACAAATGCCCAATCCAAAATAATTTCATGCAAAACTTCAAAAAGAACAAAAATATTTCAAAAGTTAATTTAGGCACAAGTTTGCCTACACACCAAAGTTAACGGCCGACATAACCAGCCGAATCAAAAATCAAGAATCGAGCCTGGTCAACTTAATCAAAGAAGTTGGCTATTTACTTAGAATAATTCAAGAAATATTCCTCGTTGCACCATTTAATCAAGTGATTAATCTGACCAGGCCTTTCATTTTAATTTTCTAATCCTTAATATAGAGTGTGAGTCACCTCTTAGTTCCAATTTTAGTGGCAGTTTCTGATGGGAAAAGCATGCGCGGAAGGAATATCCTGAAGCATCAAAATATGGTTTGACATTTTAATTAACTTTCATGTTTTTTACTATTGTTTTTATTACTATTATTATTTAGGAGGATCAACTGGATTTGATCAATTCGATAATGTTAAATGGAGAAATTATACACTTGGTCTAGGCTAATTTTGTAGGCCGAGTCCATAATAGTGTCACACAATTCATGTTGTAGTACTCTCGACGCTCCTCTCCCATTCTCAATTTTATATAAATGATGTGTTTCTTAAAAAATTGTTTAAAAAAAAAAAGTGGTTGTCACTAGCAATCAGATCAATTTGAGTTTCACTCTTTTAGTCCTCGTGCTATCAGTTTTTGTCTATGGTTCATACAACACTTTACGTACACTGGCTTTAATTTGGCCCTTGCTTGTTATATTTGATCTTCCTGAAAATTTGATCGAGTTATAAAAAGGGTTTTAAAAAATAGCAAATCTTTATAACATAGTTATGAGGTCAGGGATGGAGAGAAAATATATTTCAGGATGACAAGGTAAGTTTGGGACTTTCGCTCGCTACTAAGGTTTCAGATTGAAACTTTCCATTCTGTAATAACCCGAAATTTCGTAAATAAAAATTTCGATTTATTAGTTTGAATATTTAATTTTAATATCGCTGAATAAAATAATTTATTATTTAGTTTAAATAATTTGAATAAAATTAGATTTAGTTTGTTTATTTCCTTTTATTTATTTTTCCGCGCCGCCAATCAACGCATGCACACCGGGTATTACACCACATCGTGTCCGGAAGCCCTACTAATTCCCCCAACTCCTATTTTGTCTCCTTATGACTAACATCACCCTATTTAATACCTAAATTAGGCCTATTTCTATTTTTGGAAAAAACCTAATTAGGCATGTGCCCAATTTTGACTTTTCTTCCAATTTTGACTTTACTTTTACTAACTCTAATTTGGAGTTTTGTGAATTTAATGAGAGCAAGAGAGAGAGAGCGGTTTGGGGAGAGGAAGGGGAAGAGAAATTGTTTCCCTCGCGTATAATTTTACGGGTGTGTATCCGTACGCACGTTCGCGCACAGGTCGGCGCCATTTTTCTTCTAAATTCCGAAGCATTATATTTTTGGATTCTCTTAAGGCTATCTAGGAATTTTCTAACATACTTATTTATTTTCTTAAAATTAGTAATCCTTTAATTATTATTCACGGTACACTAGTTAGTATTTTTCGCGCACAAAACCAACCTTACGGAGCATTTTTAGTCCCGACGGTGGGGAGCTTATCTCCCAATTAATTGGGAGACACTTTTTATCCTATTATTGGTAGCTTTATAAGGCTATTATTTATAGAGTTACTTTTAGTATAAAGTAGTTATGTGTATATATGTATAGATGTATATATATTATACCCCGTGGCTAGTTTCGTGTGTATAACTAGTACCCAAAACTACCCATTTACGCCCCAACCTAACGAACCTAGACATATTACGTCATTTCCTACATATCTAGAAACCCTTACTTGGTCCACAAGCCTTACCCTAACTGGAAACACATTTTATCCTATCTTTTATCCTTAAAAGGCTACAAATTAAAGTTGTTTGGACTATATGAAGGGGGAGAGAGGGGTGGCCTAATGGTGTTGGGGGGGAGGAGAGGAGCTCACTTGCTTCACTATAAATAGCTTCCTCATGTTGCTTCATCACCAAAAACTCTCCTCACTACCTTTGTTGTAAAGTAGTTTTTCAAGAAGAAAAACCATGAGTTCTTCAAGTTCTTCTTGAAACTCAAACTTCCACCACCACACTCCACCACCCTCGACCACCCCTAGATCTTAAAAGGTAAAACAAGTTAGTTAGAAAGCGTTCGAGCAGCCGTTACTCCGCCGGAATCCAATTAGCATATCGGCTTCCGACTAATCATCGGAATTAAGGTAGATACTTTATCTTAACCTTAGATTAGTATTTTTTAGTTCATTTTAAATATGTCATTATTATGCTTAAATGTGCTTAATTATGTTTAAACGAGACTATGTTGGATGATTATCGGTTTAACGAAATATTAGACTTTGAAAAACACACTTAGTCGTTACTATACACAATTTGAGATTGACTTATCAAAAAGCACCATTATAATGCTCGATGAACTTTGGAAAACCAAATTATGCAGTTATAATGCCCGAATGAAAATCGACTTTTCAAATTTACGCCGTTATAATGCCCAACTGATTTTTGGGAAGTAACCGACTGAACTTTTCTTAAAGCAACTTTAAAATGTTTTGACTATACTTGGACTGTTGAGACAACCTAAGGCTAACACCCTTGAGGATCTGTCAAAAAAGATGAGCCTCGCGCTATTTAAGAAATGAATGGTGACAGTAACTGCATTCATGCGACCATCCGGGCTGGGACTCTCCTGGTTATCTCATTTGTCTAAAGAAAGTCACCAACGAGATTTTATACCTAAAGTAACACGGTTATCGTGAAATGTTTTTAAACGGAAAGTTTATCGTGAAACGATTTTAAATGGAGGATTTTTATGAAATTTAGCATGTGCACGTTTTCTGAGACAGTACGACACAACATGTTTTTCGAGGAAAAGAACGATTGTTTTCAAAAGAAGAAATAGAGATGAGAATGAAAATGATGATGTGATGAAAGTTGAGACGATATTGCCATTTGAGTCCCGCCTCAGTTCCCCAGGATGAACTGGTGGTCAAAGCTCAATGGAACTATACGGTAGTGCTATTTGGGTTCCGCCTCAAATTCTGCGGGGAGAATTTGGTGGTCGAAGCTCACTCAGTACAACACATAGTAAACGGATCTTATAAACAGGCTGTTAAGTTCGGTGCTATAAGAAAACCGGGACTTCGAACGGAAAGGTTGATGACCATTAGAACGGGGTTGTAGAACGGGCTAATAACTTTTGAGTGGTGTCAGACAGTTAGTTGGTGATTGTTAGAAAGGGGAAGTAGAACGGGCCAGCAACTTAATGAAATTTGAAGAAGAATTCTACTACACGAACTGTTACGAGATACTGATATTGCACTCTGATTTGAAAAGAAACGGGATACTGATTTCATTAAAGCTGCACTCTGATTTGATTTGATACTGATGCATTGACACGCATGAACTTATTGTTTTGATAAATGATTTTCAACTATTTACTTGCCAACTTTATTATTCTAGAATTGCTAGTTTAAGGTTGGGGTAGGGTATCTATTGAGCGTCCTCGCTCACGGTGTTGCACTTGTGTAACCCTGACATAATATAACGATGTTGCTTCGCGACTCTGACGTATTATGTCAGACTATGTCGACGAACAGGAGGAATAATATAGCTGCCGACATGGAGCACGACTAGATCAAGGAACGTACAAAGCCATAGAGTCCACCCGTTCTACCCTTTTGTAATCTGTGAAGGATAGATCATCTATATGTATTTTTGGTTATTATCTGTTTCAGACCGACTTTAAATTGTAATAATAATCCATAACGCTTTTCCCAAAATGTGGGGCGTTACACATTCGCTAGTAATTCACTCGCGGCTAACCCATCAAGAGTTTGTTCTGACTTTAATTGGGGTCACCGCTAGTAAACGGTGGGATTAATTTCCCAAGATTAGTCAAAGTAGACGTAAGCTGATTCAGACACCTGAGTTATACAAAAATAAGGTAAGTACTGTAGCGAAGAAAAAATTGTAACAGCCCAAAATTTTATTAATTTCAAAATCCCCTTTTATGTGATTTAATATTTAAATTTTAATGTCCTCTTTACAATCAATCAAATAAAAACTATGTGAATATTCATTCATATTTATATTATACTCCCTCCGTTTCTTTTAAAACGTGTAGCTTTATAATTTCAACTTATTAAGAAAATATCATCATTACACCTTTCACATCAACTTTTACATTCACTTTCCACTATTGCTCTTGATGGAGACATTATCATTAAACTTACCCACTAAATGTTGGTCCAGTGTTCTATTTTGGACAGTCAAAATATTACTCTCTTTACATAAATTTATGCACTTTTTTGATATGGCAAGAAATATTCCAATGAAAAGTTGTAATGATCATGGGTTAAATTGAAAAGAGAACAATAAAAAAGTGTAGTGATTAATGATTATGTCTTGAAAAAAATAAAATTCCAAAGTGGCCGTATCATTTTAGGATGGAGAGAGTATATAATATTGCAGGGGGACTTTTAGTGAAGAAGGCTGTGAGAAAGTCGATCAGGTGGCATGAGTTCATAGGCTAATTTTAAGGTTCTAATTTTTTTAGGTTTATTACATGTACCAATGAAGAAACCCTTTAATAATACTAAATTTTAAACTCTCAACTAAAAGATAAAAGGAGGAATCTGGACACATACAAGTTCTGTGGTTCCTATTCAAACAATAGCTATCCATTGAGGGATCCCTCATTTCGGTTTAGTGCAGACCTCATAGATCCCGATCGTATTTCGATGATCCGAACCGTTTAATATGTTTAAAACGTGTTTTTAAGAGTCCAAGCGAGGAATTATCACAAACAATAACCAGGAAGGGCTTGATCCGAGCATTTTTATTTTAGATTCCTCTCTGGAACCCTTAAAAACACGTTTTAAACACATTAAATGGTTCGGATCATCGAAATGCTGTCAAGATCTATGAGGTCCGCACCAATGCAAGGTGAGGGATCCCTTAATAGATCGCTACTACGTACCCTTTTTTTTTTTTTGCCATTTTATATACATTAGTAGAGTTAGCTGTTAGATGTTAATAAACCAAAAGGGTTGACCTCCTCTCCATAGGAGTCGAACCCAGAACCTCACCCCTATAGAAGGGGCTACACGATCAACTGGGCTAACTGCCTTGGTCACTACTACCTATTCAAAATTCAAAATTTTATGCTTTTTAGCCTCTTTGAACAGTATCTGATGGAGACTCAGATACTAATTATTCCCCATGTATCATCGGAACTCCAATGAAACACAAAAACGATAAAATATTCTCATCCCGCCAGTTTCATTCATGAGAAATTTATTGCACTTCATATTACAAGTTGTAATCGCAGAGTAAAAAACAACAAACAGGATTATGGCAGCTAGGAAACATATATGTATATGCGGGTTATGTGCATGGTATTGAGCAAACAATTAGAGCCAAAACTCTCTCAAACGACCGAACGAGACTGATTTGGTAAATTTATTTCGAGATCTACTTTCCCTTTTAGTTTAATGGAAGCAAAAACAATGTTTCCCAGTTCAAATGCTTTTCTATGTATTTTTCATGTTGCAGAGGTGATGTAGACCAATATTGGAAGTATTTTAAAAATATAGGAATTTTATTTTATTATTTCATATTAGTATTTTAGTAGGTGTGTTTTATTTAATTAAGATTTTACTTTCCCAGTTTGTTTTAATGTAGTAGAAATATTTATTTCTATATTTTGCTAGGATTCTTCAAATTAGAAAATTAGGTATCTTAGAGTAATTAGTTTCCTAGTTTAATGTTTCCTTTTTTTATTTCTTTATTAACCGGGATTTAGCTTCCTATTTTATTGTTTTCCTTTTTAGTCCTAGTTTCTAGTATAAAATAAGTTGTATGGTGACATTAAAATTTGGTTGTTGATTATTGAATGAAAAAATGAGTATTTACTCAATTATCGTTTGTTCATAGAGGGAGTACCTCTTGTTCAGACTTGTTCAAGTTTATTCTTGCAAATAGTGTGGACGGCCCACGGAGATGGTTCGGTTTTACATTTGAAAAGATTGTGGTTATTAGAGTCGCCACCCAGATTTGAGGTCCGAACCCGAGAAACCGATAAAAATATGACTCGTTTGCCCATTTGAAAAAGACTTCACTGATCATGGCGGAACCAAAGATTTCTCGGATTCGGGGGTTTGGTTACAAGAGGGGAAGGGTTTTACGGCACCCCTCTCGCCCGGTCCGTGAACCGGTCTCTACTCGATATTTTGTGGGATTTTGGAAATGTTTGAAATTTAATTCTAATCACTAAAATAGGGAATCGGGGATGGGAATCACGTAGATAGTAAGAGAATACAAAATGTGAACTTATCGTGGATACTTGTACATGATGATTTACATGGAAATGGTGATAATGATAAAGGAAAATTACAACAAATATTTACAGGGGGCGATAATAACAAAAACTATATAACAACACAAGAAGTTATGAACATGAGACTTAATAAACTGACTTGCAATCTGGATCCCAGAATGGGGGTTGAGCGCTCAAGTTTGATGGCTTAAGCGCTCAATCTCCCAAACCAGTTTGAGCGCTCAAGGCTCATGGATTGAGCGCTCAAACCAGTTCCTGACTTCTGTGATTTTGACCCTTTTTACGACTTCTCTTCTCATTCTTTGCAAGATCAAACATTTGTAAACACTTTTCACAGATAAACAGATTAAAACAGAAGGTTTGATTTCTCAAAGAATGATGAAACAACAAGGATCATCACAAAATTAGCAAAGGAAACACTTGAAAATGGAAGAGAGAGAAGGATTCAGATCACAAGCACAGGAATAACAACTCATTCACACCAGAAATAAACTAAACCATGATCCATCATCGAAACCACCAGCAACCAACAAATGAGCCAAGAACAGATTGAGCGCTCAAAGGCATGACCTTGAGCGCTCAAGCCATCATATGGCTTTCTGATTTTTGACTTGAAAATAGATTTTGGGTGATTCTCAGGACCATAAATGTACAGATAAAAGATATTTGAAGTGGAACAGTCACTGTTTTACTATTTACTATGAGATTTGCAAAGATTTTTATGTTTGATCATCATAAAATAGTTAACTTACACTCATGCACGTGATTTTGAGGTAGAAATAAGCTGTTTTGAGAGTTACATGAACATAGTTAACTATTAAATAACGATCGAAACCAAGAGGAAGCACAAAAGTCAGCAAAACAGAAACTGTTCAAAACTGGGCTTGAGCGCTCAAGGACTGAGGCTTGAGCGCTCAACCCCTGTTGTAACTGCAGATTTTGAAAGTGTTTTGTTTGGTTATTTTAGACCCTATAAGCCCAATGCAAGTACATAAAGCTTGCTTGGACCCACTGGTCTTCCTCAGAAGGACCAAAACAGTGAGGTCTTCACATATTTGACTACCTTTTTGAAAATGATCAAGGCTTGAGCTTGATTCTTGGCTTGGAAGTGGCTGATTTTGGGTGTTTTTGGTTGGTATTCTAGATGTGTGAGGCAATGTATGTGATTGATTGATGATCAAAGAACGAATTTAGAGTTTGAAGAGTGGTTTTTGTGAGTGGTTTGAATGGTGAGTGAGTGGTTTTGTAGAGAGAGAGAAAGGATGTTTGAGAGAGCTAGAGTATGAGAGTGGGTGTATTTCAGTTAGCAACCCCAAAACCAGGGGTAGAGGTTGGTTTTTATAGAGTGAGTGGGAGGGAAATGTAGAGAGAGAGAGTGGGTTTGTATTTGAAAGTGGGTTAGAGGTAGTTTTAGGTGTAGTTTTAGGGTTGTGTTAGAGTGTATTATACGTATTAGGATCGTAGAAGATCACCCCAGACGCTCCCATGCAGAAAATCTCATGATGAGATACTCTGCAGATTCCTGACTGGGATCAGAGTTGAGCGCTCAAAGCCGTAGACTTGAGCGCGCAAGGTTACTGGTGGCAGGTTGGTGGTTTTGCTTGGCTTGGTTATTTTTGGGTGAATTTGGACTGTTTGGCGATGTTTGGTTGATTTTGATCAAGTTCAAGCCATTTTCACAAGTTTCGGGTAGTCATGATTGGTCCGTCTCATCATCGGGAATGCTCGAGCGCATCTCGGGTTCAAAATCGGGGTGTCTACAAATAGTTTCGTAAAAGGAGGCTTTTCCCTGCATCAGTTGGTATCAGAGCGCAAGTTTCAATCCTGACTATGGCCAGAAGACGTGTTGGAGGTCGAGTTGGACAAGGCGGTCGTACAACTTTTGTTGAAGAAATCTACGAACGAGATGAGGTTGCTTGAGAAACGCGAGCAGAGGGAAGGCTCAACAACCTGAGCAGCGATTGGAAGAGGCGTTAGGAACACTGACCGATGAGATTGCTGCCTTGTTTGTTGGTGGAAATCTGTCTCGCCGTCGTCTTGTTATACCTCGGTTTCCGAAAGAGGAGGAGGTGTCGAATGACGTTTCTATCACCAAACCTTTGGCGGGTAATTATCAGCCGAGGGGAAGGACAAGGGCGGTCAAGGTTTCAAATCATGAACATCGACTTTGAGAATCTAGTTCAAAGATCAACTTTTCTGAGTTCCAGGGAGGTGTGACACACGAAAAAATCCTAGAGGTTGATTTGGTGGATGAGGCTACCACTGAGTGGCCTTTGACTTCAAATAATATTCCAGATACAGTAGTGGATTAGAGTAAGCCACCAGTTTTTGACGAAGAACCGGTGGAGAACATTATAAAAGTAGAAAACAAAAAAAATTTGCAAAAAAAAGGTGTTCCAAGGTTGGCATTGTTGGAGAGTGATATCCAAGAATCAATTGGATTTGATTTTTCTGAAAAGCATGAAGGTGGTAAGGTTGATCAAGATAATGAATTTGTTGATCCATTTTTGGATTTTTTAAAATATACTACATGCAATAGTCAGTGTATTTCGATCTGGAAGGATGATGAATTTGTGTTGTTGATGAAAATTATTCGTTCACATCTTCGAGACTTTCCTTACAGTTTGGGGTTGAAAAAATCAATTTGAAGCACAAGATGGATGCAGACACGTTTCGGCGAATTCAACTGTATAAACTCGAGGACGAGTTTCTTCAAGCCGGGGAGAATGATGCAGACCAATATTGAAAGTATTTTAGAAATATAGAAATTTTATTTTATTATTTCATATTAGTAATTTAGTAGGTGTGTTTTATTTAATTATGATTTTACTTTTCCAGTTTGTTTTAATGTATTAGGAATATTTTTTTCTACATTTTGCAAGGATTCTTCGAATTAGGAAATTAGGTATCTTAGAGTAATTAGTTTCCTGGTTTAATGTTTCCTTCTTTTTTTATTTCTTTATTAACCGGGATTCAGCTTCCTGTTTTATTGTTTTCTTTTCGGTCCTAGTTATAGTTGTAGGGTAACATGAAAATTTGGTTGTTGATTATTGAATGAAAAATTGAGTATTTATTCAATTTTTGTTTGTTCATAGAGGGAGTACCTCTTGTTCAGACTTGTTCAAGTTTATTCTTGCAAATAGTTTTGTAAAATGAGGCTTTGCCCTGCATCAAGAGGTGATGATCGTGATTAAGAATTTTGAAGGTTATGAATGAGAGAAACTTTCTGCTGCAGAAGAAGTCAGTTTATTTTCTATTGCATCTCTTGTGGATGCTTGTATAGATGTTGATATATTTGTGTCATTTTATTTAGCATTTGCAATTTTGTGTCACATGGTTTTGACTATATATAAGAGAAAGCTCTAAACTGTCGTTAATAGATTAAATAAATCAAATTTTTTTAATAAGAAAATTAAATAATCCAAATTTATTTTAATAAACTTCGGATTATTGCATGTGTCGTTAATGGGTTTGTTGAGTTGAATTATTATATGATATTCCGATATTGCTCTATCAACTCGAATTGAGAACCCTCGAATCACTTATTTACTATATGGCAGGGGAAAAGGCTACAATACACACCCCTACAAAAGTTACAAATTTTTTGTGTAAGTTACGATTTTTTTGTAAAAGTTACGAGACACACCAAAATGTTACGAATCATATTGCTTAAAAGTTACGAAAAACTAAAAAATATTACGATTGCTGATGAGGTGGCACAATCTGGACCACACAATAGGTGCATATGGTACATCCAAATAAGGGGTGTGTATTGTAGCCATTTCCCAGAATGTCAATGCTTCTCTGCTTGACCGACCAGGTGACTAAAAATAAGACGAATAAAGACGCGTCCCAAGCGTAGGACTCTTGACCAGTGTAGCACAATAATTCCGGAAGTACCGGAGTCGAACCACAGAGACGACTGGAGTGCTTGACTCAAAAGCGAGGGAGTGCAGCTTGAACTAGCTCTTAGGTAGCTACCCTTTGATTTTGTGAGATTTATTAATTAAATTACTAAGCTAAATTGACTGAATGCAAATTAATAAAGAGAGCACAGCTGAGGGAATCCGGCGACCGCGTCTAGCCTAACCAATGTTTACTCGGGCCACAATTTCTCTTTTTACTGATTTTAGAATAAGAAAAGGCTCCCTAACATATGCGCACCGCCTGTCACCAGATTCCGTGCGCATTCGAATTCCGGCGATGCCTGGGTTTTGTCTGTTAGAGGAATTTTCGTTTCCTAAAACTGCCCGAAAAACAAGTTAATTCGGCACCGAGGTGAAACATTAATTAGTCCGGACTTGCGGCGCCTTCGCCCCGCAGCCGCACTCAGAACGACTACTCACTCATGATAGTATTGATTGCAGAAAACAAATTAAACCTAGATCTAAGCATACTCAAAGATTAAAATATGAAAACAATCGATAATGGTACCGTAAATTGCAAGATAAGAACTGAACTTGATTATTGAACGCAACACCAATCCGGAAGATGGAGTTCTGAAAATAAACTTGAATGTAAACTGCTGAAGAAGAAAAACAGTAGCCGAACTTCGAAGAAAACAAAAACCTAAGGAGAATTCGTGGAACCCTAATCTAGGTTCTAACAAGAGTATTTATACTAAACCTAGCAATCTAAGGAAAAGCAAACGAAAATCGGAAATAAACTACGCGCATAGGCCGAACGACAGCGTTTAGTGGCCGTGGATAATCGTTCGGTAGCGCTACACACAATTCCCAGTAGCGCTACCGCCTCCTTTAAGCGCCGCGTTGACCGTTGCTTCTCCCTTGACCATTGACTCTAATACGCCGGTAGCGCTACACACAATTCCCAGTAGCGCTACCGCTTTGCTTCGGGCGTGCTTTGTCCGGTTGCTCCCTTTCTTTGACCGTTGACCCTTTAACGCTATTACGCCGGTAGCGCTACACCACTTTTGGTGTAGCGCTCAAAAACCTTCTGTTCATTTTTGGGACCTCTTTGTGCCCAATTGGAGCGCTCCAAGGAATTGGGGTAGCGCTCCCGACGGTTTTCGATCACTTCCATGCAAACTCCGCTCTCCTCCAACTCCTGATCGACGTGCATGTACTTCCAATATCACGAAATTGCACCCAAATCCCTGAATTATCTGCAAAATACGCTCAACACCCACAAATACCACGTGCACATATTAATCGGAAAATAAAGCTCAAAACGCACGTCTAACATGCCAAATCACCCTACTTAGGCGCCTGATAAGCAAGCTTCCCACGCGCCTATCACATCCCCCAACTTGAGCGTTGCTAGTCCCTAGTAACGAACGAAACAAAACTAACAAAAACAAACACAACGACTCAATAAGGGATACGAGGGTTATGCAACTTGTACAAAATCAAATGACCAATTCAAATATCATCTCTTAATTTCCCACAACTCGGTCACATGCATGACCCAACGAAAATTCAAATGATTCCATCCCTCAACAAAGTTTGAGATAAAATGTTCCCACGTGACACAATATCACTCGTACTCACCGAATCACTCTACATCCCATGTGAGGCGCCTGGCGATCAACGTGGAATGAACAAAATCACCACGTGCCAGTCAAAACAACGCCGAAATATGCAATGGAAGCTCTCAAAACAAGATACCACACTTCCACGATCAAATATAACACATGCATGCAGGAGAGTCAAACGACGTGTATCGGGTCAACTAAGGGCTTCGTTAGGCTTATAATGACCGTGGTTAACAAGATAAACGGAAAACATGCAAAGGGTGACAGCCTATAGAAGCTCATGGTCAATCTACCCAGACTGGCCGTCACCAACACAGATAAACACAAACACGAATATCACATAACAACAACTAAAGTTTTAACACCACCCAGAACAAGACAAAACAAATAAAGTTCGACACAACCACCGACCACACAGACGGTCAAACCACCGACATAAAACAAACACATAAAACATCATAGCTCCCAACAGCTTAGACATCACATAGAATAACAAACTATAAAACTAACACCACCAGTCCAACCCATGTCCAACTCGTGCTCAATCATCATGACCTCCAAACTCAGCATCAGACTGCTCCTCCTCAGGGTTCCATAACTTTGGTGAGTTTAGGTCCGGAAGGTCTAGAGGTTAAGGTTTGAATGGAGAAGAAGGAAGAAGGAAAATGAGAATGATGGGTTGGAGAGAGAGAGAGAGAGTGGGGAAAAATCGAATGGTCCCCCTCAACTTGACTGAGTTTTCTTTTTTTTCTTTTTTTTTGAATTTTTTCTCTTTTTTTCCTTTCTTTTTCTGGAAAACTTGAAAATTCATAGCAACGGGTCAAAGGGTCAGTTGACCGTCTTTCCACCTCTCTCTTATCATCAAGATGGGTGAATTTGGGGAAAGAAGAAATGGATTAAGGTTTAGGGGTTTTTTTTTTTTTTTTTTTTTTTGCAAGATAAAGACATGGCACCCCAAAAGCAACATTTTAAATTTCGATGCTCCTCTATTCCATTGATTCGAGGCCTTTAAAAATGCGCACAGAGTTGGACCACCAAACCGACACACCAACCAAACACCGGTTTCCGAAGTTTGACACAGGAACTGACACGTCTGGTTTAACATGGGATCAATGGGACACATATAGTGGTTTAATCATGCAAAGATGGCCTTGTTTCATCCCCTAAACACGTCACCAACTCTCTCACATGCATATGAAACATTTAAATCATTCTCCGTGGTACAAACGCCTACTATTTTATGCGAGTGCGGAAAGTGAAGAACAAAGAAACATGGGATGCTTTAAGGACATACTGTGCACAACGTGGAAACACCTACTCTAGCTTGCTTATGGTGCAGAAAATATTCAAACATGGATGTCAGATATATGCATGTGAACAAGTTAAACAGGCAAACATCGAGACAAATTCAGCATGCTCATCTAACTCATACAAACAAGCATAACAATCGTATCCCCAGACTCACAAATTAACCAAAAATTTAAAAAGAAATTGACCCCTAACCTACTAGCAACGCTCAAACAAACCAAACGTGTACAAAGTACACCCCTTCCCCCAACTTGAAAATTGCTCTGTCCTCAGAGCATGAAGACAAAACAGAAAAAAGGAGAATATAAGGGAAAGAGATGGACCGACGGATGGCAGCCAACCATCATGACCCTGGCCGATATATGGGGAATTTGCCATCACTGGTGCGAGTCGCCAACAGAACCGCGCACAGAATCTACGCCTGCAAAAGAAGCAAAATCCAACTACCTACTAGGCAACAAATGATGTCAGTATCGCCCGCATGTGAAAGTCAGGCCGCAATAAATAAAATAAAGGAATAAAAGAACACCACCAGACCTTCACGCAGTCTCACGTGTCATACTTTTCTCCCCATCCCCCAACTGGAATTGAAGAGTGGGTGGCTATACAAGACCATCATGATTTTTTTAACTGAAAAACAAACACGAAAATATATATATAAATTTGCCCCTACTAACCGGAGCTGGGCACACGATCCTTATTTAAATAGCGGCGTGCGAAGCTATCAAAACCCAAGTCAATGATGGGTACCCCTATTGCTAGAGGTCGGGTCCACACTCAATGAAGAGCATAGTACGCGTGAGCTACCCGTCAAAACATGGCTGATAAAGCCTACTCAGCCTGCATCTAAAAGCTTCAAAACCTCATCCCGAACCACCTCTTTCCTATTGGGATTCAGGCGCCGCTGAGGCTGCCTAGAAGGTTTCACACTATCGTTGACATTTAGCATTTCTAACAAATCCCCTACCTCTGGAGAATCTAGATATGATGCCTTCTCGGCGGTAAGAGCAATCTCCAGAGGATCCTTATACAAGATTGGATCGATGTGCTCCTGAACGAGCGCGTCGATCAGACACAGCTCTTCTGACTCCTCATCACCCTCACCCAAAGTACTAACACTATAGACATCCACCTCCATTTTCTCCTCGCCAACAGATAACTGGACCTTGCCAGTTTTGCAATTCATAACAGCATTGGAGGTGGCTAAGAAAGGACGACCTAGAATGATGGGAGTCTTCTCTAAAACCTCAGGATTTAAGCAGGTGTCGAGGACAATAAAATCTGCAGGGAATTGGAACTCACCTACCTGAATCATCACATCTTCTACCATACCCTTAGGCACCCTAACACTCCGGTCTGCCAACTGTAGTGTGACAGGAGTAGCTCTCAGATCGCCTAGACCTAGCCTCAAGTATGCAGAATAAGGGAGCAAGTTCACACTCGCTCCTAAATCTAATAACGCTTTATCAAAAGTCTGCCCTGCGATAGCTATGGGAATGGTGGGACACCCTGGATCCTTGCACTTGGCAGGAATCTCAGTCTCAATAATGGAGCTCACTACCTCGGTCAGAACCACGTTGTTCTGATTCTTGCGCTTATTCGTGCAAAGGTCCTTCAACACCTTCGCACACTGTGGGAAAGACTCAATTGCCTCCATCAAAGTAATAGGGAATTGCACCCTCTTAAAAAGTTCTAGCATCTTATGGTTCATGCTCTGCTTAGGCTTCACCGCCAGCCTTTGGGGAAATGGGGCTAATGGTATTGCTGGCGGCGTTTGAGTCGTGGGGGCCGCAACAGCAGGCACCACCACCTCAGGTGACTTCTCAACACTCTCAGGATGTGCCCTCGGTGCATCAACCGGTTCCGGGGGTGAAACCTGTTTTTGCTTTGTCTGAATGGGCTCACCAATCGATTTCCCACTCCGGAGAATGGTGATCGACTTAGCCTCCTCCCGATTCTGACCCTGAGTATTAGGACCTGTAGGATTTCCTAAGTAATGAGCACCCGCTGAACTACCCTGGGTTGGGAATCTACCCCTCTCCTGCTGCAGTTGACCGACTATTGTGGTGAGTTGAGACATTTGGGCCGTAAGGGCCCCAATTTGCTGCCTAGTTTCGGTCTGAAATGTGATCTGAGCCTGCATTATGGAATTGAGTGTCTCATCTAACTTATGGTCACGCGCAGTCATCTGTGAATAACCTGGGGGAGGACCACTAGTGGATGGACCTACCCCCCTACCAGGCTGTGGCTGGTAGTTATATGGGATGACTTGGCCCTGAGGGGGCCTGGACGATTGGGACTGTGGAAATTGCTGTGGCGGAGGTAGCGCAAGGGGTTGCGTTTGACCTCCACCTGCAGGTCTGGTATCTGACCACCCAAAGTTAGGGTGATCTCTCCATCCTGGATTGTATGTATTAGAATATGGATCCCAAGTCCTCACTGCATTTACCTCCTCCTGATTGAACTGACTTGCCCCTTTGGCTGTTAGAAACCCAGGGCAAGCGGTTGCGATGTGCCCTTTGCATTCACACCACACACAGACTTCCTCAACACTAACTTCATGAACTGGTCGAGTCTGTCTCACTTCTAATTCTTCTAACCTCTGAGCCATTTTCTCAACTTGAGCCTGAAGTCGCTGGTCACGAATGGTGACAGGGAGAATATTGGACCCAGAAGGTCCGGCTCGATCAAAATCAGATGGTTCCAAGGCTCTCTGCCTATCAGCTAAGTCATCTAAGAAATCCCACCCTTGGTCAGCTGTTTTGGACAAGAAATCGTCCCCCTTGCAAAAATATTCTATGTGCTGGATGGTCTCAGCGTTGAGACCCAGGTGGAAAAACTCGACTAGTTGGATCCTCTCAAAGCCATGGTGTGGCAATCTGAGGATCAACTCTTTAAAGCGCTCCCAAGCCTTAAGAAATGACTCACCTTTCTCCTGTCTAAACCCTTGGATCTGACGCCTAAAACTCACAGACTTAGCCTCAGAGAAGTACTTCCTATAGAAAGCATCGCGCACTTGCGCCCAGGTGGTGAGAGACTGAGGCTTCTGCATCCTAAACCACATTAGTGCACCATCCTTAAGTGTTGCCTCAAACAGCTTGAGACATGCATTCTCGTATTGGGTATTGGACGCGATGTTGCGCACCAATCCCTCGAATGTCCGCACATGTTCGTATGGGTCATCGCACTCCCTCCCATAGAAAGTAGGGAGGCTGTTTAGGACACCGGGTTTAACAGTAAAAGCATTACGTGCCTCTTGTGTCTCACGGGGAAACACAATGGGTCCTTCAGGAGTGGACCTCTCTGGGTAAAGATGTTGCCTTAAAGATGGCTGTTGCACTACTTGCTGATCAGCCATATTACCTACCTCTGATTCGGACTCTGACTCTGACTGGTAAAGTGGATTACTGACACTAACTGACTCAAACGGTAATTCTATATAAAGACCACTAATGGGAATAGACTCTGCCTGAGCTAGGTCTAACCCCGAACTAGAAGATGAAGCACTGGTAGACACAGACTGACCTGACCCCTGTTCTCGTCGAACTAAACGATTCGTAGGGTCACGGAAATAAAGAGGGTCCTGCCTAGGAGAACCCTTCTTACCTCTACCTATGATGACTGAACTAAAAGACAAAACTACACTACGACTCTACACTTCTGAACACTCGCTGCCGTCCCCGGCAACGGCGCCAAAAATGCTTGACCGACCAGGTGACTAAAAATAAGACGAATAAAGACGCGTCCCAAGCGTAGGACTCTTGACCAGTGTAGCACAATAATTCCGGAAGTACCGGAGTCGAACCACAGAGACGACTGGAGTGCTTGACTCAAAAGCGAGGGAGTGCAGCTTGAACTAGCTCTTAGGTAGCTACCCTTTGATTTTGTGAGATTTATTAATTAAATTACTAAGCTAAATTGACTGAATGCAAATTAATAAAGAGAGCACAGCTGAGGGAATCCGGCGACCGCGTCTAGCCTAACCAATGTTTACTCGGGCCACAATTTCTCTTTTTACTGATTTTAGAATAAGAAAAGGCTCCCTAACAAATGCGCACCGCCTGTCACCAGATTCCGTGCGCATTCGAATTCCGGCGATGCCTGGGTTTTGTCTGTTAGAGGAATTTTCGTTTCCTAAAACTGCCCGAAAAACAAGTTAATTCGGCACCGAGGTGAAACATTAATTAGTCCGGACTTGCGGCGCCTTCGCCCCGCAGCCGCACTCAGAGCGACTACTCACTCATGATAGTATTGATTGCAGAAAACAAATTAAACCTAGATCTAAGCATACTCAAAGATTAAAATATGAAAACAATCGATAATGGTACCGTAAATTGCAAGATAAGAACTGAACTTGATTATTGAACGCAACACCAATCCGGAAGATGGAGTTCTGAAAATAAACTTGAATGTAAACTGCTGAAGAAGAAAAACAGTAGCCGAACTTCGAAGAAAACAAAAACCTAAGGAGAATTCGTGGAACCCTAATCTAGGTTCTAACAAGAGTATTTATACTAAACCTAGCAATCTAAGGAAAAGCAAACGAAAATCGGAAATAAACTACGCGCATAGGCCGAACGACAGCGTTTAGTGGCCGTGGATAATCGTTCGGTAGCGCTACACACAATTCCCAGTAGCGCTACCGCCTCCTTTAAGCGCCGCGTTGACCGTTGCTTCTCCCTTGACCATTGACTCTAATACGCCGGTAGCGCTACACACAATTCCCAGTAGCGCTACCGCTTTGCTTCGGGCGTGCTTTGTCCGGTTGCTCCCTTTCTTTGACCGTTGACCCTTTAACGCTATTACGCCGGTAGCGCTACACCACTTTTGGTGTAGCGCTCAAAAACCTTCTGTTCATTTTTGGGACCTCTTTGTGCCCAATTGGAGCGCTCCAAGGAATTGGGGTAGCGCTCCCGACGGTTTTCGATCACTTCCATGCAAACTCCGCTCTCCTCCAACTCCTGATCGACGTGCATGTACTTCCAATATCACGAAATTGCACCCAAATCCCTGAATTATCTGCAAAATACGCTCAACACCCACAAATACCACGTGCACATATTAATCGGAAAATAAAGCTCAAAACGCACGTCTAACATGCCAAATCACCCTACTTAGGCGCCTGATAAGCAAGCTTCCCACGCGCCTATCATTCTCCATCAACTTGATTCTAGCATGTTCATAACTTAGTTACTACACCAGGAGTCAATAACACTCAAGCATCCTTAGACAACTTGTGACGACCCGAATATCTAAATGCGTCAAAACTAATAATCATTTCTAAGTTCTAATACAAAAATGATAGACACAGTGATCTCCACACAAAAAAATTCACAATGGGCCTATAATCCTTAAAATATAGACAATGATGTCTAAAAAAAACATCTGAATAAGATAAATACTTTTATACTGCTCCAAAACCAGCTCTTTTCCCTATTCACTCTGCATTTGCATCCCTTCTCAATTGATCAACATTACTCGATTGAATCAATTGATCAACTATAAAGTCATGCAAGATTGCTTTTTTGCCATTTCTATTTACATCTAAGTGACACATCAATCAAGCATTAAATACAAGTAAAACCTAACGAAACCAGTGGATCGCGCATGAATAGGAGTATTTTTAAGTGTGAGGGAATAAATGTCACTTTACATCTGGGCTAGACCTAGAGATAATTAAAAAAAAAAAAAAACGGACCATTCCTTAATGGAAATTAGATGCCTCTTTTCTAAACTTAGAGGTAAAATATTGGAAAAAAAAAAAAAAAACCAAAAGCCTTTGCCTAAGTCCAAGGCCCACAAAATTCCAGTCATCTCTTTTCAATCACAGTCCGTCTAGGGACTTGTAATTTGTATTTTTATACGCGCCAATGTTAATATAGCTCGAAAATAGTGAAACCGAATTCGGCGCTTTTTCAAGTTATAATTTCGTCTAGCCTATACATTTCAAGTCAATTGCCACCAAATGTAAGCATCATTGTATATATGTTCATTTACCATTCTCACAAGTCTTCAATCACTTATTTGTTAGGGTGCTCCGGCTTCCCTACACGTAACAGTAAATTACCGAAACTTTTCTTCTCCAAAATCATAGACCAAATAAAAACAGAGTCATTTATATCTAACAAAACTGGGTCTTTTGACCCAAGATATTTATTTCTCATTTTCAAAAATATTTATTCATGTGGTGACTTGGCACACCTAAAATCATGTCAAGTGGCGAACTTGAGTTATTTTATATCAAATTTTTCTGGCTCAGTCACAGCTCTAAAACCTGTGTTTTATAAAACCACAACGCATTGAATATCACTTAGATCACTCGGCCATAAAACCCTTTTCAAACCCATTGGTCGAAATCCCAGGCGCGACAAATAACTGACTCCAAACGTACAGTAATGTAAAATTTATAATGCGAACCCACTTCAACAAGACCGAAGTTTGTGCAAATTAACAAAACACATCCACAACCAAAATTCCCTACATCGAGTAGAATCAAAAGCTTAGTTGACATAACTCAGTATTGAGAACAAAACTCGAACACAGGTTAACAGGTGCTATGGAAAAAATAAACCATTTGTTTTTTTTTTTTTTTTTTTGTCTTTATTCAAGAAAATTTTGGCCCTGTTCGTTTCACAGTTTAGTTTTAGTTTTAGTTTTAGTTTTGATGACATCATCATTTCCCTCATTTCTCTCTCTATCTCTCTCCACTCATTACACCTTATGACATTATCAAAACTAAACTAAACTATCTAACCAAACACAGCCTTTGCATTTGTTAGTGATGCGTCGATTTTTTGTGAATTATTGGTTTGTCTCGATGTGAGTAATCTAAAGAGTAAAAAAATATAAACTACATTAAAAAATTTGTGAATAAAGACAAATAATCCAATGATCCACAAAAATTTGGATTATTTTTGTTTTTAGTGAACTTTTTAAATATTTTTATAATAATCCACACAAAATCGATGCAAAACTAACAAATGCAAAATTAATCAATCCAAATGGTTTACTTTTTCCAAAGCTATGAAATGCCGAAATTAATCAATCCACAAGTCCTTGTCTCAGGTGAATTTTTTCCCAAAAGGTTCAACTCACCATTCAATGTTGACTTTGAATGGAATGCAACTAAGGTTCCTCAAACTTACACTATTATTCAATTCCTAGAAAAAGGAAGTCAAATATATAAAATTAACCAATTTTATAGCTAGATGTATGGGTATTCAGAAGAGCATGGCTAATTGCATAAAGCAAGAGATAACAAAGCTTTCATTTTTATTGAACCGCCAAATACAGAGAGGGGGGAAAAAAAACAACAACAAACAAAAACTAAGAGTTGGGCTCCCATTAGCATCCTTCGTGGCAATATTCAACAAATCACAAGGGAGAAGGCAAGTCCATTTACAAGCAAGAAATCGATCCTACAAATTCAAAATTCAGTTACAAATCCTTCAGAGCTTTCATGGTTCAGTTCCTCTGGAGAAGAGAGGGAAAGTGTTATAATCTTTTGAGATCTGTGGGGCAAGAGTAGTACTTTTGGGGCAAATTAATTTACAAAATATCCTAAAATATGATATCTATTCTAAGGGAATTTTTGAACTCAGTAGGATTAAGTGAACCCACTTGCCACCCCTTCTCTCCTCCCCTACATGCCTATGTTCTAAACGCATGGAGATATATAATGTCCACTTACAAAACCATATTCTATACCGGTAAAGCATCACTCCAAGGCCACCATATGAAACCGAGGACCCTATAATGCAGGGGTGCACTACAGGAGTATAGTGCGCAATTCGAATCGTCCAAAAGTATTTTTAATGTTTAGATTTGCTAAAAGTATTCGTCATTTAAGATCTTGTAGAATACTTTTTGAAGTATGGACCAATACTCAGATTGCAAACTACACCCCATGTACTGTTAGGAACATGTGTGAAGGATAAGTCCTACATTGGATAAATAGAAAAAAAGTTGGACCTTAATATTCAATTTGATGGCTCACTACTTACAAGGCTTAGCCTTTTAAGTGGATATGGGTCATTCAATGTATATTGAGTCCATGTGATGTGGTGGACTCTAAGGATACTCCCCAACAGATTGGGTCTACGTGCACACAAGAAGAACCTCAGGCGGATCAGACTCCCTACAAGTAGTATCAGAGTCGATGGCTAACGATCTATGGGCAGACTCTCCTGGAAGCATTGGTGGTCGTGAACTAGCACGGAGACTCTCGGAGGAGCGGGAAAAATCCATTGCAACTCCCGATGGAGCAAGAAAATTCCTCGTGCACGCAGCAAGTGGCCAGCAGCAAGGTGGCTCTCAATAGAGTGGGTGCTCTCAATGGAGCAAGAAAATTCCTAATGCGTGCAAGAGGCGGCTAGCAAGCAAGGTGGCTCTCGTGGAATATGGTGGCTCTCGATGTAGTGAGTGCGGTAAATAAGCTCGGGTTCAGACAAAGTGTTGGAGAGATAGATCAAGAATTAAGGGAGAGTCAAGTGGATCAAATCGAGGGGGAGCTAGGCCCAATGCATGGTTCACACATGAGGGGGAGATTGTTGAAAACATGTGTGAAAGATTGAGTCCCACATTGGATAAACAAAAAAAAGAGTTGGACCTTAATATACAATTGGGTGGCTCATCACTTACAAGGCTTAGCATTTTAAGTGTATATGGGTCATTCAATGTATATTGGGTCCATGTGATGTGGTGGACTCCATGGATACTCCCCAATGAATTGGGCCTACGCGCGCGGACACGAGAAGAACCTTAGGCGGATCTGACTATCTATGGGCGGACTCTCCTGGAAGCATCGATGGTTGGGGGCTTGTACGGAACTCTCGGAGGAGCAGGAGAAATCCATTGTAACTCTCGATGGAGCAAGAAAATTCCTGGTGCATGCGGCAGGTGGCCGGCAACAATGTGGCTTCCGATGGAGCAGGAAAAATTTCTTGTGCATGCGGCACCTGGCTGGCAAGCAAGGTGGCTCTCGTGGAGTATGGTGGCTCTTGATGGAGTGGGTGCGGTAAATAAATCCGGATTTAGACACGGTGTTGGAAAGATAGATCAATAATTAAGGGGAGTCAAGTGGATTAGATAGAGGGGAAGCTAGGCCCAATGCATGGTTCACACATGAGGGGGAAATTGTTAGGAACATGTGTGAAGGATAAGTCCTATATCTGATAAATAGAAAAAGAGTTGGATCTTAATATACAATTGGATGACTCACTATTTTCAAGGCTTAGCCTTTAAGTGGATATGGGTCATTGAATGTATATTGGATCCATGTGATATAGTGGACTCTGTGAATATTCACAACGGATTGGGCTTACGCGCACATGGAAGAACCTTAGGCGGATCAGACTCATGACATGTAGTGCAGGGTACACTATCCCTTCGCTACAGGGTCCTTGGGTCCATCCCACAGTTGCACACTATTCAAATGAGTTTTTCTTTCGCAGTAAAGAAATTAACTATGGAGTGTTGCATAACTGATCAAAAAATTAAATAAAAGGGTACGAATGAATTAAATCATATTAAAATACTAAGTTGTAGCTGTTAAATAACGGCCATATATAAGACTCGCATTTTTTTTCATATTTATGAAGCTTCGTGGAAACTGGTAAAATGTATCCAATTCATAGTCAATGCCCGTGAGCAACTACGTCAACAAATGGAAAGGCAGTCGGGGGTTGTGTTTGTTGTTTAGAGTTTAATCTACTCCTCATCTTAGATTATTCCGATTCTCAGCATTCCGTTTTCGGACCGCCGAGTACAATTTATATAGTCGAAGTCGTCCGAAAAATATTTCGATGGGCCAAATTTGCAAACAAATTCTTACAATCATATCTCAAATCTAGACCAGTCATTATTGATAGGAACAGCCTAAACTCAGACCGTAGCTGAGACGGGTCCTATTCTAAACTCTATGTTCTATAAACGTTCTTACTTTGTATTTGTACGCACGGAAAAAAAGAAAAGCAAAGGGGAATAAAGAACAATAAGTTTTTTTTTATTTTCTATATTTACTCATGATGAGGTTTGTGAACCCTGTTCGATGATGATAGCAGTGGCAGATCCAAAAATTTCACATAGGGGGGTCATTAAGCATAACTTTGAAAAAGAAAATTCACAGCCCAATTAATGTGCTTATAGATCACAAAACCTCTAAATCAAAGAGTAATCGAACTTATAATTAAGTCTTTGATATTAGATTTGTAAGAGATACCTCTGGAAAAAGGAAAAGAAACCAACAATAATAGAGAAATAATCAATCTCTTTCAGCATTTTTTTTTTTTTTGTCATTTGTCATCCGGATATTTTAAAAACACACACACAAAAAAAAAGTTTCTGGAAGTCCAGGGGGTCACGTGACCCCCCTGTGCCCTATGTACATTCGCCACTGCGAGAGAAGATTCTTGATATTCTTTCAAATATTTTGAAAAAAATATGATGCGCAATTATATAGCAGACTAAACTTTGTTCACAAAAAATTATATTATTGTCGAATAGTGGTTACCAGATTTATGTTTCTAAAAAAATGGTACAAGCTGTTTGAAATTTTACATTGGGAGAAGGTGGATTTCGGGTGCTTTTGAGGTTTGAGTTTTGGCTTATCTCAAAAAAAATTTATTTATTTGTCAAACGGTAGAAGAATACAACTCTGATGTATCTCTTACAAAAGCCCCATCAAGGCAGAAATAGCCAGAGGTATCTCTTACAAATCTAACTTAATTTTGGTTTATAGTCGGGTTGGATTTTTTTTCCCATTTTGTCTTTGATGTTAAAATAAAATTAAGTTAATTGTATTTCTTCAAAATTGGGTAACTACTTAACATTAACATCATAAACCCTTTTTTTTTTTTTTTTTGCATCTTTTATCTTCTTCTTTTTCATTTCATGTACATATCTTGAACAGGAAAAATGCATAAAAAATTATTCAAGTTCGAAGAAACATGTATAATTAGGTATAATTTGCGGTTAAGATCTAACGGGGGAAACATTAAATATTAACAAATAATCAAATGATACATTACGCTGACTTCTTGTATAGGCAAAATAAGCCATTAGTTTTTGGTTATAATGAGTTAGGAAGTGTGTATTTCATTACAAAATATAGTCATACATGCAATAAAAATAAAGTAAAAATTTCATAATGAAAATAATTTATATACGAAATAGTAATTAATAAAATATAGAAGTAAGTAATTATACAAATACTACAATATATAATAATTGTAAAATAGAAAGAGAAGAAAAAGAGTACAAAGGGCATTTCTGTCACTTAATTAGTACCAAAATCTAATGTCGTTAGTGTTTAGTTAATGGAATGGGAGAATCTAGACAATTTCTCGTAAAGTAAGGAAGGTCAGTGTAATTTCAAAAACCTCATAGGAGGTTCGATATTTGTTAAAAACCTCAGGGGAGGTCAATGAATCGCTGTCCACAGGGGACAATTTTTTACCCTCCATCCCCTTCCAAAAGGGAAACGGAGATCCCCGCAATTGGGGATCCGACAAAAAAATTGACAATAATAAACTTTGTTTTTTTTTTTTTTTGTCGGGAATATTAGTAAACTTCATTACTATGGTATCAGAACTGATACAATTTTTTTTTTTTAGGAAAAAGAAACATAAAAAACTTCGTCAATAAATTTTTATTCATTTGCAAACTAAGCCTACATATGAGCAACTACTACCCAAACTTAAGTTCCAAAAAAAAAAAAAAAAATACTACCCAAACTATCCTTTAATCTGTCATCACAAACCAAAGGAAACATAATTAAGTAATAAACATTAATCCAGAATTCATTACAATTATTACCCTCACTTATAAATTGGGGGTGCAGCTGTGAGAAATGAAGTAGTGAACTCAGAACTATGAGTGACACCTTAACTTATATGTGTACTAGTGTTTTGCCCGTGCCTGAAGGCACTTGACGAAGTTTGAAAATCTTAACCAACTATACAGCACTACATGCACTGATCTCATCATCGAGTATTCCGGCTAATGCTATGCCACCACCCCTATCATGATTGTTAATTAAGTGAAACTAAAAAGAAAAAAGAAAAACAAAGCTAGTAACATCTAATTGGTCAATTCACGCTTTCTACATAAGAGGGCAAAAAAGCTTGAATGAAAATCATTTACCATTCAAAAATCAACTAAACCAAGGAATGAATGGATTTGATCAACACTTCTCTCCCACGCATTTTGGAAACTTTTAAAAATGCACAAATTTTCTAAGACATCCCAAAATGGAATATATGACAACCTTTGCAGGAGGGAAGGAGTAATAAAACCCAGCGGTTCATGTAGAACAAAAATTATATAATTTTGAAGGATCACTAAAAGAATCTTTCTTGTTTTTTTCTTTATGATTTTCAAACCAACAATCTAAATCATTTGAAAAAGTAGATTGTGCGTGTGAGAGAGATTCCAGAGAGACTGTGCATTTTTTGTAATCCAAATAAAGAGAGAGAGAAGTATTCTGAATTTGAAATTTCTCAATGAGGGTTGTGTGTGTGTGTGAGAGAGAGAGAGAGAGGGAGGATTTTTGAAATTTGCATATGAATTAAAGGATAGTGTTTCTTTTCCAAAATGAGATTCGTTCAAAATTGAAATTTTCCTATGAATGGATTAGATGTCAAAGAGAGGGAAAGAGTATGTTTTGAAATTTGAAATTCTCATATGAAATGATGGTTCTTTTAGAAATGAATTATCTTTCATGTGGTAATTTTTTTTATCCGCTTTCCTTTTTCTTTTTTGTAAATTAACTAAAAGTTATCTTGAAAATGCAAAATTTTCTTAGACTGCAAAAACACAATTTTATCTACAAGGTAAGATTTGGGCCTTATTATAGATATTCTTAGGAGAGAGGTCTTTGAAACATGGAAATGCCATGTAAGACATTTTCCTATGATGGATTGGATGTCAAAGAGAGAGAGAGTATTTTTTGAAAATTTGAAATTCCCATATGAAATTATGATTTGAGACTTGTCATAGATATTGTTAGGAGAGAAGTGAGAGATCTTTGAAATATGGAAATGCCATGTAGGACATTTTGGAAAAACCTTTGTATAATGTAATATAGATAATTGGGATTTAGGGCGTGGCGGGGGTCAAGAAGGGGACAGATTCAACCCCTTACCCCACCCGTTTCCTGAACTTGTTCAAAAAATCCTATTTAATCCCTGAAAAAGCCCCTGAATCCCCCATCCATTTGGGGACAGAAAACAGAGGGAAGGGAGGGGACTAGAATCTGAGCCGTTGAAAAATACATCCGACGGCTCTAATGTCGCAGACCAGGGCCAATCTCCATGGAGTGCTCTCCAGCACCCCTGGGTCCCAGAGCAGAGTGGGTAGGATTGGTTCGGACGAAATAGTCATCCCTAGGCCTCCATGAGCTACATGAATAATTGGTTGACCCTTTAGTATCAATGCACGTGGATAATTTATTACTCATCATATACTCCAAAAAAGTATATCCTGAAGAAATCAGATCTCGGTTAACCCAATTGGTGGACCCAGAATTATTAATGACAAAAGTATACAGTTACATACACCCCCAATTAAGGACAAAAATATGACTAATAAGGATGCTCACGTGCAGGTACCTCGTAGGATGCCGTTCAAAAAAAGGTACCTCGTACGATTTCTCATCTGACATAAATGACACATTTGCCACGATCATCGGACATAACTCATAAGTTGTTCATTTTACAAAACACAAAACATACAGACTGTCCATACAAAAAATCAACTTGTTGCAAAGTAATAAATGGTAAAACAAAATATCATTGTTCCGATGAATATTGATGCCTGATCGACTTGATTTTTATTTTTTATTTTATCGGCATCAGCTTGATTTTTTTGCACAGATGTTGTACACATCGAGACTTACAAAATAACCGGATCATCACATCACATGATAAGATCTTGATTCCGAACAATTATCAATATGACTAGGAAAAGGAACCCAAGTAGGCCAATCGATATGTGTATGTGTATGTAATTCCTATCCTCCAGATGAATGGGGTATAAAATAACATAAGACCATATTTGGGGTAGTTAAGGTAGCTTGACCTACCGGCACAACAGCTGTTTCCTGAACTTCGACCGACCAAATCATATACTAAACCATTCAATAAAGTACGGCAGCACACAAAATATGGAGTTGACTTTTTCCCACAGGGCGAAAGCTATTAGGCCATCTCCAACAGCCTCTTCAAAGTTCCGGCGGCAACAAAATGGCGACCCAAATGGCGGATTCTGGCACCCAGCAGCCTCTCCATCGAGCTCGCCAACAAAATCCGTGCTACAGTACCTCGCCACAGCAGGTGAGATCGGGCGAGAATCGCCAACAGCCTGCTCTCTCTCTCCGTCGCTCGCCGGAAAAATGGATCATCGGAATAATTGCGATAAAATCGTTTTGAGACAACCACGGTATAGCTGACGTCGAGACGAGAAGATTGGTGTAAGTTACGTCGTCATCGGAGCTCCGGGACGGCCACACGCGCCGGTCAAAGGTGGCGCGTGCCGGCGAGTAAGATCTACGCGCGCGCGTGTAGTGCACGCGCCCGACAAGGAAGAAGGCGACTCTGACATTTTGGCGAGGCTGTTGGGTGTTGGGCATTTCGGGTGGCTTGCCAAAATAGTTTTTGGCACTTTTTGTAGCCAATTTGGTGAAAAAAATGAGGAGGTTGTTGGAGATGCTCTTATATATCAAACTCGGTAATTGTCAGGTGGAGGCAAAACATGAACCCGTGGTTAATAAGAAATTTGAAGTATGATAAGATCATTGAACATGCCAAGTCAAGCACTAAAAACCCGAAAAGGTTATTTCGCCCCAAGGTGACATTTTGGCCATCGATCTAAAGCTAAAACCAGGTTCAAGAAAACAGGAAAACGGAATACTATGCACATATTCATCAGTGTGTTTACGCTGTAATCAACAAATATGAAGTCTTAAGTCAAGCAGAATGATGTTGAAACTAATCTGAGGGTGACAATGAAGTACCTATTCATGCTGCATTCTGAAATCAAGATAACTTTTGCAAGAGAATCTGGAAAGTGGGGCGTAGAATTTGAAGGCATGGAATAACTTGCTAGTATGATCATGTCTCGACTCATTGACTCTTTCATCAAAGAAGATTAGGGGCCAGACTAATTATTTCACTGCTTCAAGCTAAATTTCGGAGTTCATTAACAAACAAAGAAGTCTACAGTGGCAAAAAAACATAGCGTGACAAGTGGCCGGTAAATATCAGAATCTCAAATGTAAATAATGTGCAAATAAAAAAGTACGTGCTGAATAAATGGAATGATACATAACACCTCCAAAGCCTCACCCGATCACCTCCCTCTAAAAGGGCGTACCAAAGTGCTCTCGCATTTGCGGATCTGGGGAAGGGATGCATATGCAGCCTTACCCCTGCATGCAAAGAGGCTTGTTTCCAGGACTCGAGCCCATAAAAAAACCAAAGACATTGTAAAATGACTTGGTCAAATTCCAATTACCAAATAAAAACTACCAAATTGCCCCACACACCATAAAAAAATCACAACCTAACACCAGCAACTTGTTACAGATGAAGACAACACAGGACATCCCTTCCCCAAATGTCAGTTAGCATGGGGATCATATCAGACATGTCAATGCATACTCCGTCCCCGAACACGAAGTTAGTTAGCTGAGGAGGGCATATCAGGCGACCATATACACGCATCATAACACTTTCTTTCTCCTAACATTCTTTATTTTCTATTAGGAAGCATATCTAAATCTACACAGCTATCCTCAATGATCATCTACAAAACCAATTCGATTACACAAGAGGCATCATAAAATCATTCACCCTCGGCATCTACTCACCACCTGGCACGTAATGGTAGGAAAAGAAACATGGCCTTCGCTTTTTATTTTAGTCGTGCAGGGGACCTCTATCGTATCAACTTACATTTTAATTCTTTTTCCATTGTTCTCCATTAGTTTAGATAATCAGCAATCACATGATATATGAGACAAAATTGCCAAAGTCACTTCAAATGAAACCTTTGAGTTAACAACTAAATGATTGATGCTTGTTGCTGCATTTGGCAAATATGAGATGATCGTAACATCAGCAGCGGCAGTGACATATATGAGGAGGATCCATGCGTACGTTCTTAACCCACCATGGACTCGTTCTACTTTCCAAAACTATGAACCTGATTTTCATTAGTAGTTTCCATAAGATCATCCCCCCAAATCATGTCAAAAAATCCACAAGCAGCTTGGAGCTGAGTTTCAGACGCAGAATTTAAACAGGATTTAAAAATGTTGATGATCATGCTAAAGAGAGAATTCTGTAGTAGGAAGAACAATTTTTTTAAGTATCGTCATTACCAAAAGTATTAGTAATCTAATTCTATCCATTAGGAACAAATTTCTACAGTTTGGCAGTGTGCCATCACAACTGACTAGTCACTCTCAGAATCCTGAAATTGCAAGGCACTACATAACACTTGCTTCCACATTTAACACGAAATTTTTTCTGGAAAATGTCGTTCATGAAACCTTAAACTGAGTGTTATCCTTTGTACATCAGCTCCAACATAATCATAACCTTGGAGAAACATATACACTGGGTGGGGAAAAAAATTACCGGGGCGACGATATGAATTTCCCTGAAACTTGTACATAATCAGTGCAAAGCTATTCCACAATCAACAAGTTGTTTTTCATTGGTCCCTCACCCACGGTAGGGAATTCTGGTGATAGGTGCCACTCTCCATCCACCAAGAACTTGATTTCATATCTTAACCAGAAAAAAAGAAGAAAACAATCGCTGGTTAAGCACGACAAAGCAAAAGACGAGGCTTGACTGGCTCAATAGAGCGGTACCTTCCAGGTCTGAGCATTAACGTTGTAGAAAACTTCGTGTAAGAACCAGTATACTCTGGTGAAAGTTGCTCTACTTGACTCCAGCCATCAAAGGTGCCCATTACTTGCACGCTCTGATACAAAATATCACAAGATATTTCCTATTAATGTGTAACCCAAGATATTAAAAAATAACTCTTAATGTATTCAGCTAGGGTATTTCCCCATCAACTGAATGAAATAGATTTCCATTATTTCAGCAAACCGTATAAGAAGCAGACTTACCTACATTTTTCCTTTCATTTTGAAACAAAATAATTTTTAACCTTTGATTTATACAACATGGAAATATCTTGAAATGAGTTTGAAAGAGCAGACTTACCAAACATCACGTAGGTAGCACGGAATAAGAAGCATAGAAAGATACAATTTATCTAACGGAAAAAGTAAAATTATTTTCTCTCGAAGAAACTAAACTATTATGAAAAATAGACAAACTGGAACTTGGTGATTCAATGAAAATTGAATTCAAAGGCAACTGAAAAATCATCAAAATACAAAAATAGAAATAAGATATAGTAGTAATGAATCCGTTATGCCTTGTCTAGACTTAGATGCCAAGGCCAAAGTTAGGTTGATTAAAATTTTTGTAGAGAAGTTTCAAGTTGCTGGATATCAAGATACATATCAACTATTAAAGCATACAACGCAAAACCAACTGGCTAGGATGGAGAGGCCTCCAGGCTCATATACTAGTTCGGGGGAAATAACTAAGCAACGTGGGATAAGGTTCAAGTCTAACACTCTCCCACACATTTGACTTGCACATAGAGAGGTAAACAAAGATCCTTAACTTAGATACCACAAAGAAACAAGGTGTATTTTTAAGGCATAAATAAGGAGGTTGAATCATGAGTCTTGTCCACAAAACATCTGAAAGCCTAGCATTGATACTATGTTAAAGCATCCAACTCAAAACCTATTGGCTATGGGTGGAAAGGCCTCCAGACTTATACACAAGTTTGGAAGGGAATTAATTAATCACCATGGGAAAAACTCTAACATCAACAAGGTTATTGATCAGCAAACATTGCATTGCAGTAAGCGACCATTGTATTGCAATACCATTGCATTGCAGTAAGCGAACATTGTATTGCAATACCGCAAGGGCATAATCATTGCAATGCCAACTGTGATTGTCATAAGTTAAGAGAAAAGTGTCATAGAAGAAAACTGGCACCTTTATCCTTATTAGCTTACCTCAGCCATGCCACACCAAAATAAGGGCACCTGCTTGGATTGTGCAACCCCCACATCCTTTATGTGTTCCTTCAATTTTTCATGAAAAGCTACACAGAAGGAAATAATACTAGTAAAAAAAATGACGAGCCTTAATAATTAACAATTTTATAACCACCAAACTATACTTCCAAAAACTCTGAATATCCTGGGATACATCAAACGCAAAATATTTTGGTCAGGGATGTGAATCCAAAGAAACCCTCGATGCATGAAGCACCACGCACACAATTCTGAAGGAACAAATGCAAGAGCCCATTATATTCACCGGAAAGGGTAATGAGATATTGTATAAGTTGCAAAGTCCTGCAATTACCCTCGAGTCCATGACTGTTACCCTTAATAGGCCTTGGACCTCAGGTCGATCATACAGAAGAGGAGTAACCAAATAAAACCACACAAAAGAACCCAACCTTTCAATCGAGAAAGAAGGTGAGACTGAATGTATTTCCCATTAATCTTTCTTGAACCTGCTGGAATGCCATATTTAGTGATTTCTTCAGCCAGTGCAACCAAAGCCTGCCATAAAGTAACCAAATCATCGAGGTAAACAAACAAAATAAAACCTGAATGATTTGTCCTTTAATAGAAGATAAGCTACAGTCTACAAAATTAACTACAACTATTCCAGTGGATAAATGAAAAAATAGATTTTTAAGATTTTAAATTCCCTGGAAGTAGCTCTCCAAGATTAGGGTCACATGCTTAGCAAGTATATCCAGATACTGAAGTAACTATGGGAGCAAGTCAGTTTGCACCATCAATTTTTCCAATGTCATGAAATGATTCATGGGGACATGCTCTTTGACAAGGCATACAAAGAAGCGCCGATACTTCTAAGAATGTGGCATGCTGTGTCAAACACCACGTTGTACTCCATCATGACAAGACAACTTTCGAACACTCCCCAAAATGTGTCAGACAATCCTTTGAATGCCATTATTTCTTTACTTTTTCAGCATTGGATATGCGTTGGACCCTTAGCAGACGTTCATTACATGGGACATGAATTTCATGTACCTAGCTGTACAGTTGGGGAATCCATTTGGGGACCAGAATCTCACCAAAAACGTAGGAAGTAATAGCTGAAGCTAGACAGAGTACACTTTGGTTCTGTGTCTTTGAAAACAAGTTGACTAGTTAGTTCTCAACAAGTAAGGCCATTAAATGATCAACATAAGCCCATGTTTGAGCTAAATTAGAACGTCGATCGTTGTACTATCGCCCCATTTCCAATCACTGTTAATGCTCCAGATCTTTTACCCAGAACTCCTAATTCAGATCATAGATGAGGGTATCTTGATCATTTCATGACCAGACTTACTAGGAGCTGCGGCTTGAAGATATGCTACATTAATACTGATGTGGCATTAGTGAAGGCGCCAAAGCAGTTATTGGGAAGATCGTCTAACATCCAACGTGGATAGACCATGTTTTCAGGGAAGTTATTTTGAGAGGAGAAAATGTTTACATGGAAACTCCCTAGGAAAATTTTCCAGAAAACTTTTCACGGTAAATTAGAACTGCCAAGAATATCTGCAACATGTTTCGCAAGAAATTTTCACCATAAATACTATCCTCATTTAAATAACAAATGCCCTACTCACCCAATTGAACTCCATCTGCACTACTTTTTGTTTCAATAGTTTTCTAGAACCATGGTTCACACTTTTGTTCCAATATCAGGAACTATCGGAATAGTGTTAGCACCTGAACTTTCTTGCCACGTTATAGTAAAAAACATAAGGAATGCACACTATAATGGTTAAAATTCTTGAGTGACTCAGTCTTTGAAAGTAAAGACTTGGAATCAAGTTTTTGCAACTTTCAGTAACAGTCATTTAATCAATATGGACATGTTTTTGTGGTGCTTCCATGCAGAGCCAAAAATGTCTTGTTCCTTTGGAAGAATCTGAGAAAGCCAAACTATAAACTTTACACGATGATTTTACTGGATGAACGGAAAATAGTAACTAGGATTTTGAACGTCATCCATGGTATACAAGTAATAACGTTGGAAGACACCATATCTGTTGAATGTTCCCGGCATTAAAGCTTAAAATCATCAAAAGAATCCGATCCCATGTTAACTACAGAGTACAGACCTGAATCTCCAGTTCCGAGACAGCAAGTTCACTTTTGAAGTTAACCAATGCACCCTCCTTCGTATACAACTGTGGATAGCGACAAAATAAACAATGTTATCAGAAGATGTCTTCCAAAACAGATTACCATACAAAACTATGCAGTTTAATCTGTACTTCTAATTTAACCGAATTAGATAATTTTATGAATAACTTCGAGGCAAATATAGGAACATGATTCTTTTTAAAAATCTCAGCTAAGATTGCATGAAGCCATTCAGGGAAGGACAGAACTTTCATTCCAATAAGGCACAACAACACATGCTGTGCAATTTGAAGGCACGAAAATAGCTCACTGCCCAAAAGTTACTTCCATCTATTCTTTTACATCAAAATGCACGTCCAGCTTCTTGTGGCCCAATTAAATCAGAATCGATGTAGAGATGGTAGCAGCAATTTAATCAGTCTTACGACAGTCAAATAGCTTATGCATGCCTATTAATCACCTATTCAAAACAAAAGAAACTTCATGCATTAGACTTTGGTAAGAATACGGAAGTTTCATGAGAAAGCAACAAGGCACGATGATGCAACTAGAAATTGTTTAACAAAGAAAGCATCTGGCAAGAATTTTATAAATCAGTGGGTTTAATGACAAAGTTTGTTTTCACGGCTGATAAGACAATCTGACATGCAACCATCTTTTCCTAGGTGGCCTTTAGCTTCTATCTCCTATGTTCCGCTCCCAAGCATCGCGCATCCGCTTATCTCACCACTCAGACAGTTTTTAAGCCAATCTCTCAGGCTGCTTTCTTTTTGCTTCATCTGTTTCATTGTTGTGTGCACCTACAAACTAGGTCATCCACAAAGGAGTCACCATCCCCATTAAACATTTGTTGCACATATAACACATCCACTTAACATTACAATAAGGTAATGCCACTTCTTATTATTATGTCCAGAAAATACAGAGCATACAGTTAATCAATTGTAAGAAAGACAGAGATTTGTTACCAACAATTACAAAAGATACGGTTTTCACAAACCTGACGCTTGAGGAATCGATTCTGTTGATTGGCTTCACTAAGTTTCTTGATAAGTTTTGCTCTTTCAGAATCAGCAAGCAAAGCCTTCAACTGTGAAAGATATTCGATATTAGCTCTGAAAGGTGATATGGTCTCCGCCAATCCATGTAAGACATTTTGTATTGAAAAGCAGTCAAATCAAGTATTAAGCTAACATTCTCAGGCTGAGACTGTAGTTGATTAACAACAGAGAGACAGAGACAATGCATTATGTTTGCTCAAACCAGCCCCTTATTTTACTTTATTTGCTTTGGCTCAGCAGACAGAATTACTTAATTTGCTTTGGCTCAAGTCAACTAAACAATAGCTGTTTATGGAACAACAACACTCCAGCTGAAACAGCATGCAGAAAATTAAAAATCCTGTGTTTAAACGAAGAGTATTTACCACTACAAGGAATGAAAGAATGTGCAGCACAGTGTCCAAACAAGAAACAGTAAAGCTTAAAGAATATCCAAGGCAACTGAAAAAGGACAAGAAATTCATTCATATCTGCAAATCATACACAGAAAACTTATTTCATTTTGAGTTTAACCAAGGAGATTACGGGGTCTTTGGATTTGCACAATACCAGAGCCAACACCAGGGTATTGACAAAAATGCAAATGGCCACATTTAAATGTCCAGAATCCATTTCTACCTACAGTTCTCCGGAACCATAACCAAGATACACAATGTAAAGTTAAACGGGCGATAAAAATCATACCAGGAGTTTGCATTTTTAAGCATCATTTGACTCGTTTCCACATATAAAGGCTCAGATTCCAAGTCTGGGTCAAGCATTAGGCAACAGGTAGCTCACAACTTGTGCCTTTGCATCATCGAGATGCTCAGAATCCAATTTGGATCACATAGCAGACCACAGTCCAAGATATTCATGCAGTAGCGAAAGCATGGGTAATCCCAGCAACCAATCAGTTGCCAATTCATGACACCATTAGTTTTGGGCCAGCTTAGTCATACGTCGACTTATACCTGATCCCACCCTCCACTTGCAGGGGACCCATTTAAAGTCAGCGCAAAGCCTCATATGAATTGGCCCCGCAAGAGTTGATAGCACCTAGGAGATTTCAACCTGAGACCTAGGAGGTAGCTAACCCTCAAGTCTCAAGCCTTGATCACTAAACCACCCCCCTTTGGATTAATGCTCGTTACCATTCTCAGGCATCTGGTACCATCTTAGCCATCTATTACCCATCTAGAATGTTGGCAAATTTAATTTTCATAGTGCATAACCTAGGTGTGAAGTAAATATAAACGGGACAACAATTTTCAAATCATCAACCATTCACAGTAAAATTTAATACGCAAGAAAACTACTGTAGTTTTGTTTACGTAGGATGTAGAAAACTATCAAAACAGGTGAATCTTATGCTAACCTCGTCACTGCTCAATGGATTTTCAAGAAGCTCTTGGGAAGACGTCTTAGGAGCATCCTCATCATGGCTAGTACTGTCTGATTCCGGTGATGAAGATTCCTTTTCCAGACTCAGAGGCATGGAAAATGTTCTCCAACAAATTCCTTGCATAGAATTTCTCCCAGTGGAAGTTTGTTTTGGATACATGAATCTTTGTGATCCCATTCTTGATTTCCATGCGGCCACATCACATTGAAAGCGACGAATATTATCCAATTTTGATTTTCTCGAATGCCACGGAAAGAACAATAAGTGGTTGTCAGGAGAACAACTGCAAAGATTACAGAGGAAGCAACCATAGTTCGCAAAAGTTCGTAAAGCAAATTGTGTTTACTTAAGACATTGAACATGTAAGTTGAAATTTGAAACCAACAGCAATGTCAATCAGATATTTTCATGAAGTTGAAAAAATCTTGAAATGTTAGTGCATGAGTGAATTCTTATGTCGACTATCTTTCACGTATTCGCTTAAAAGTATAGTTACTTGCCCAAAAGAGGGTTGACTAGAAACAGTATTGTCAAATGGGGATACCTATCGTGTACCGTTTAGTGTTTTATGAATTGTATAGGAATACGTATCACATATTGTAAGATACGTTACCAATTGCTTATGTATAATTAGAAAGTAATTACACTAAAAACAAACTAAATGTTTATTGCATACTGTAAGATACGTTCCAATTGTTAATGTGTAATTAGAAAGTAGTTATACTAAAAACAAACTAAAAAAGAAATTCTTAGGATGCAAAATTCCTAGTTTCTCAATTGGTGTTTATCAAATTGAGGATTTCTAGTGTCTTGGAAATGGGAAGAAAGGAAAAGCCCGTATCTGCTTCATGCATAACACCATCAAAGTATGGTTCTTTCTTCTATTGAAGACCTAATGAATTGAGGTTCAGTTTTCTTCAGTGTTGCCACATTAGATAAACTGACTTAGAATGTGAATGGTGTCGCTTCTTAAAATAATGCTTGTTTTTTCTTAATAAGTAATCATAGGATACAGACCGAATTAGGACATGCCGACATGCATATATAGAGAATATGGGTGGGATACATTCCCCGTATCGTAGGTTTTTAATAACTATGCTAGAAACACGTTAAGGGTGGATGGCATACCAAAGTACCAATAAAATATGCAAACACAGCAATTGGACCAAACATAACAAAATTCATCTGTTAGGTATAGAAATGCCTAGAAAACAATGTTACCTCAGTGTCTCCATTATATGACACTCCATGGCAAATAACTCCTACTGCCAAAGAATAAGAAGAAAAAAAAAACTTGATTATCAGAAGCCACACTTGTCAAAGTAAAAACTTTCAATGATAACGGGCTTGCATTAAATGCTTTAAAGAACGTGTTGAGTGTGTGGCTAAAATATTATTCGGCACCCCCCCCCCCCCAAAATTGGGCTCGTGCTCCTGCTGTCATCACACTAAGCCACAAAGAAACACACGCTCAGGCTCATCAAAAGCCCGTGAAGTCTGAGATAGAACAACCCCAACCCGGACAAACATGTACTCAAGCTCTCTGTTTGGGCAAAAGAATGGTGACCATGAAAAGCTCTTCGTAAAACCAACTGAATCTATAACTCAATCCATTGTCACATACAGTAATGGGGATAATAAACAAATTAATCCCAAGAGATTCAAAGTCAACCTGTATTTGGATCTTGGATTTGTTCAAGAAAAAGAAAAGCAATTATACATAGATTGGTGGAACTGTTCAAGGTCAGTTGGGGCAGCTATCCCCTCAGGACTTTACAAAAACTACTCCTAATAACTCATACAGGATTCCGATGCTTATAACTTGGGCCCTTCCTCAGAGCCCATTTTACATGCATGTCAGTAAATTCCTTTGTATTTTAACCACTTTTCACTCTCCTGTTTTGTTTGATAGCTATGTAATGGTTTATGTGTAGTAGACAGTTGCTTTAGCATCATAAGCTTTTGCTTACTACATAATGACGAAGCACTTCATTTTTGTGAAAGAATTGGACAAATTTTCATTTCAAAAATTTACTATTATCTTGTCATTGTTTACCATGGAAACAAAATTGCTACACTGGTGTCTGATAATTGAATTCCAATGATCTCCAAAGTCAATATCAAATCACAGCCTCATCGGTATTTGACTATTGAAGACCATGACTCACATAGTCACATTTCTCATCTTCAACCAACTTCTCGAACCACCCTTGAACCGGGGATAGTAATGGTGTTAGAGCGTCTCCAGCCCTAACTCATTTTTACTCAAACTCAAGCTATGAGTAAAAATCCTTGAAAGTTGAAAACCTTCGATTCGAACCTACACCGCATACCAAATTGAGTTTTTCTCCTATTTTGACTCAATTCAAGAAGACTCTAATCTTTACTCAAATGTCAAAATGCTCTTTTGTCTCCCACAAATTTACAACTTCGCTATTAATTAAGCTTTTACCCAAGTTTATTGTTGGATTGGAGTTTGTCCAATAGCATTGCTTCATACCAAATGAAACATTTGCTCAGTTTCCACTCAAAGTTTAACTAACAGTATGCGTAAGTGTTGGAGATGGCCTCATACTGTCATTAAGCTTATTACTTTACCATTTCCGTTCTTTAAATTAGTGTCCCAAAACAAGAATTCTCAAAGAGGCATTTACACAAACAAAGTTAGAACAACATCAAACAATATACTCTTTGAAGAGAGAGAGAGAGAGAGAGAGAGAGAGCTTACCAGCAATGAGCAAAGGAAGGTCTCGAACTGCTACGGCACTTCGCAATTCGCATTGGATAACATGCCTCTGTGAGTGAATCGAGTTTTTTTGTGGCAGAGAAGAAGCGCAATCACCACGCTGACACGTCTTTGAATCAGGATATGCCACGTGGGGATGGACCCGATGTGGGAAATAAGCACGTTTCGCAAACGCCTAATGTAGGAGTAAATTTTTTTGAGATTTTTTTTCTATCATACACTTTCCCTCCCACGAGCTGGGCATTTTACACGCAAATTTTGATTAATTGTTTTTGAAAAAAATTTACATTAATTTGTTCTTGAATGTCTAAATGATGTCAAATTTTCAGTTTTACCTTTAAAAAGTTATTTCAATCTTAATTGGTTTGGCACTATTGGTATTCGTGCCATTTTTAAATGGTGTATATATTTTAATTTACAATATTTTTCAAATTCCGAAAACTTCGTATAAGAAAATTAATCTAAATGTAGCAAACAAGATCCATATTTATTACTTCCTCCGTCCCAATTTGTTCACTCACTACGGTTGTGTGTCTTTTTAAAACTCTTATAATTTTCAATCTATAATGTGTTTTATATGCAATATGTAGCTTATTTGATTGATCTCAATTAGTTCTATAAGAAAAAAATTTCAAAAACTTTAAAAACACCACAAATAAAAAGTTATAAATGTTTAGAAATGGCACAGATTCGTAGTGAGCAAACAAATTGGGACAGAGGGAGTACATGTTTTTTGAGATCCAAGTTGAAAGATCTATTGTTGTATAGATATAATTAATTTAAATGGAAAAGGTTACAATACACACCCCTACAAAAGTTACGATTTTTTTTATAAAAGTTGCGATTTTTTTTATAAAAGTCACGAGACACACCAAAATGTTACGAATCATAGAAAATGTTACTAATCATATTGCTGAAAAGTTACGAAAAACTAAAAAATGTTACGATTGTCAATGAGGTGGCACAATCTAGACCATACAAAAGGTGCATATCATACACACTTTTAATGGGTGTGTATTGTAGTCATTTCCAATTTAAATACATTCAATTAACTTCACAGTTTCAAAGGTTAATTTTGAAAAATCTAAAGCAATAGTTTTGACTTCTTAAAAAGTTGGAATTCCCGTAGGTAGCACTTAAATGGGATGGATAGAGTATTTTTACGTGGAGTATTTTTATGTACAAAAATACACGATTCCCCAAATGGTAGAGCAATTTGGGAGGGAGGGATTATATTTGTTTGCCTTTGGGGTCCCTAGCACTACACCCCCTAGTGCCCTAAATTGTGGGCTCTCTAAATTTTTTGTTTAGGATCTGAACCAATCATATTTTCAGTAACGTTGAGTGCATCATGTGTATAACAAATTATAATCATCAAACATTGGTAGTCATACAATTGAGACTTGTTGTACCATTGGCCATCCATTTTCTTCTAATAAATGGTATCTGGCCATAAGTTTACCAATATCTAATCAAGTTGATTTTTTGGATGAATGATCTAATCCAACAATCTTTGTTTGTAAGCTTGCATATAAATAGCAATCATGAATGTAAACATCTAATTTCTTTGAACATGATCACATGTGAAAGCCGTGGTACTCAATAAGCATCCACCCGTCCTTCCTCCATTGAATGCCTTTCACAATTGAATCATTTGGTGATGCGTAAATCTAATACCCCCACCAGCAATTGGATGACTTGTGCACAAACCAACATAAACTGACACAAATCTTACAACCTCACCAGCAGTTAGTGCTTCCTCAATTTTGAACATGGACTAGTTGTATTTGCATTTCCTTTACAGATTGATTAGCATCCACACAATGTCATTCTGTGCTAGCCTAGATAAAGGAAGGTCAATCCTAAAGGTGTTTTGCATTGCAATCCAACATTTGAAAGCTCTTGAGAAGAATGACCATATGGTAGTATCTTCGTAATTCATTTTGTTTCCTTTGGACCCCATACATCTTATGTTCCTTTTCTACTCTTATAGTTGTGTTTTCTTTCCATTTCTCTAATTTGCAGCAAGTGCATGTTTATGCCAATACGTGCATGAGAACTGGTTGTTAGTGAAATAATTGAAAATTGTTGCTATGTTGTTCTATAATATAGTTCAAACCAAAAGGTTTCTCCTGTAATGCATGGTCTACGAAGTTTCCGTCGAAATGCCACCATCTATTTTTTTCTCCTTTGCAAGAAGTTTTCCGTCTTATGTAAGGATGCAGGATGCTAGGGTAGAACTCAGGTCTTTTCTTACCTAAGAAGGTAGAAAAAGTTATGTGTAAGAACGAAGAATCATTTTTGTGTGGATGAGTTCCATGTTTGTGGACAGTGGTCATCCATACTACCAGCATACATGGTCATTTTGATGAGAATGGAATGGATTGGCTACCCTCTCTAAGCTATATTCCAACAAGTTATATAGTTATTTGTATTTCCATTTCAACTACCTTGTATATGTGGAAAATATGTAGATAAATACCTTGTCTACGGGAAAAATATGTAGATAAATTTGTATTTCCATTTCAATCCTTCAAATCCATTTTGGTTTTTTTCCTATGTCCCCTTCTTTTATAGGCAACTATTACGCTTTAAATACCGTTTCAGAGTCCCAGATCATATAACTTTTCCTTGCTTGAGAAGATGACATGCTTCACTTTCATAAAATTGGAAAACTTGCACCCAATTCATGGAAGACTGAGAACCCACATGTTGTGCCTTGGAGAAGACCACACACTATACAAAAGGATGATGACACTAAGAACCCATAGTTTGCCTAAGAGAAGACATACTTAATAAAAGAATCAACATCATCTTAGATTATATAAAGACAGCCTTCAATTCATCAAGTCATTCCTACTCTATCTTTGATCCTTGAGACAAGCCATTAGTTTCTCAATAAGTGATCTTTCTTCCCCCAAGATTTGCCACCAACTAGAACAGCTCTAAACTAGCTGGATGTAATAGAATATGTGTTGCCTATACGCGACATTCAAAAAGGAATTGCCCATGCCTAAAGGCATAACACAACAATGTTTAAATCCAATGTAAATGAATTATGAAAGTACTCCACTATGGTATTTATCAACTCCATCAACCCAAAGCCGAATTTTTTGAGTTGTGCCTTGATGCACAAAAGGAGTAGGACTACGAATCAAAGAAAACGCATTCATTCATGTTGCAACAAGGAGTGAAACCAGGAGTTTTTTTTATCTTTCACTTGATAAAATCATAGTTCGCTTCAACGTGGTCTGGAAAAACAATAATTAACCACATAGTTGTGATAGAGTACTACGATTTAGAATGGAACAAAAATCTGATTCTTAAACTTTTAGTTGTACATGGCTCTGTGCCTCTGTCGTACTATGCATTTATGAGTGATTATTGATTGATCACCATTCATTAGTGTGTTTAATTCTTAAGGCCGTGTACGTGGACCACTAATACGTGGAAAGTTATTGTGGAAGAGGGGTTTACATATAGGACCTCACTACACATTAATAAAAGAGAGACTTTGAAAGTTGAAATGACTCAGGTCAAGTAAGGGGTAGAAGGAAAATCCGTACCACTTTAGAGGAGAGAACCAATAACCTCAGCGTTTGACTTAACAACTTGAGTACAACCAACGACCCTGATGAGGAACTCAGGGGCGCTACTATCCTTTAAGGGACGGCAAACCCTGCCATCCACGATTGCAGCCGTCCATCTCTGCAATCGATGGTTTAGATTTGCAATTGTTTCTTACTAGTCAAAAAGAATTCTTACCAGCAATAATTCATCTATGATCTGAACCATTGATTGTTGAGATGGACGATTCGGATGGGTTGACAGGGCCTGCTGTCCTAAGGGATAACAGAGCCCCCGGCTTCGCTTGACTCACTGTTTTTTAGTAAAGAAAGTGGCCAAACGTCAAGGGGTGGGGTGGTTCTGTTGGGTGGTCGGTCGTGGTGGCGTGGTGGGGTTTAGGTTGCGAAGCAACTGAAGTTTGACTTGAGTCTCCCCTCTTGGGCTTATAGATTTGGGCTTCATAGTTTGTATTGGGTTTGCCTCTTTTGTACTGGGCTTCACTATCTTTGTTGTTTGTACTAGGCTAGGCCATTAGGTGTTATGGGCTTTGCCCACCAGGTTTTTTGGGCTTCGGCCCTTCAGGTGTTTTTAATTTCTTTAACCTCGGTTAGAGTCCCTTTCCCTCTCCCCGCAACTTGATGTACCCTTGTCTAGTTTCACTAATAAAACTTTATTGTTGATTAAAGAATAGTGTGGAAGCCTTTTCATCTTTTATAGCAAGAGTTTTATTATTAAAATCATGAGGAACATGAGCTGTGTTTGAGAGTACTATTTTATCTATAGAGAATGAATAGTTACACTGAAATTATCATAATGTTATATTTGTAGAGAATGAATAGTTACGCTGAATTCACTGATAATTCTTACACATCATATGTTTTTTTCGTAGAACGACAGCTAAGTTTTTTTTTTCTTTTTTTGTTGGGATCAAATTGAATAGAGTACCACTAAATTTCCAGAAAAAAAATATGAAGCTGAATTCACAAAATCAGATATGACGCCAACTACTTAAGAGAGCCATGCTGAAAATATTTTTAGTATAAAATATTTTATTGGTTGTGTGAATGTGAATGACTCAATTCGGAGTCGTGTCTCTTTAGTGTGGCACCAATTTGTCGTGGATGGACACGTCTTTGATGAACAGAGGTGTCCTTTCTCCTCGTGGCTATTCATAGGGTTACAAGTTGGTTTATATATATGACATCATTCATCCATTTTAAGAAGTTAATTTTTCAAAACTTTCATTCTGACTCATTCAACCATTTTGAATAGCTTTCAAAAGTCACGTCTCTTCAACTTATTAAAATGTCAAAGAACACATGGAAGTCATTAACCAAGTATTGTGGCTCTTGTAATAAATGGCACCTATTGCCATATGAAACAACTGTTGACAATAAGCGCCAGAACACACGTTCCAAAAATAGAAATTGAACAACAGTCACAAACATTCATACGAATTTAGTCTCATCGGCAAGAGATGTGAAAAATGAAGAAAAAAATTGAGTTTCAAACAGATAGGTGTCTTATCTGATATACATTCAAGAACAGACACAGTTACAAAGTCACATGCAGATTCAAGTTTGCCATCCATCCATAAGAACTAATAAGAAAATAATTCAATGTACTTAGATCATTTCACTTCCTTCTTTTCCATAAAAACTGAAGGAATGGAAAGAAATTAAGAAATCGCCATCAATCCATGTAAGGAGAGGAGTGATCTATGGATTTACATGTGTATATACATATAGATGCAATAACTTCGTGAAGAAGTTCAACCACAAAAATGATGATCTCAAGTGACACTAGTCAAAAAACCCTATTACAGTTTGATAAACTAACAAATTCACGTATCGTAGCTAACAAAGAAACGATGCAACAAAAGTTATGGAAAGCCTCATATGTGTATAGTAAGGTCTACAACGGAGTTTAACCATCTCATTACTTATTGCATTAGACAAAAGGTAGTAAGCGGAATGGCTATTCAATTTCCTAGAGGATGGTCCAATGTGGCCCAATTCTATGCCAAGAGTTTTAATGTGATACCCATCAATAGTAGAAAAGGCATAGAAGATCATCTTGCATGGTAAGACAAACAATGTTTGTTGGAGACAAATTACCGTATATGTTCACTTTTTGTGATATATACTCAATAAAAACCGAATGCAATAAATAAGAACTCAAAACCTGGAAATTAATGAGGACGAAATAGTGTATACCATTGGGAAATGGTAATATTACAATCCTTTTAAGTTCTTGGTTGTTTCTTAGAAACTTGTGACCCACTTGGAAAATATGTAAAAATAGGCGTATGTTTGCATAGGCATGTACAGAGATTCTATTCTCTAACCCTTTCAATAATCGGTGTGAGTCTCCAGAAGGTGGCAATGGATCACTTCATTTGCTTTCAATAATGTAAGTTTTTTATTAAAAGATATCAAATGCCCATCAAAGGTACTTACTATTGTTGGTGCTAACCATTGCTCATAATGAAATTGGTGATTGTGTCATTTGATTAACCAATTTGCTTCCATTAATTTGTATTGGGTTGGCCGTGACTTTGCAATAGTTGAGGATATATGTGAAATCTTTTGCAAGTACTCCTTGATGGAGTTGAATACATGTGGCTATAAGGTATGGTGTCATCTAACTGTTCCTCATTATATTGTTGCATCACAGGTTTGTTAGGTTTGAAGTACAAGTGACTCTAAAAAATGTCATCATGTTTTATCTGGGAAGATGTGTGACCTTTGAGTTTAAATCAAAAGGCATGACGATTTCATTTTCATCAAGAATGTAGACACCCCAATTTAAAAATCCACGGGCATCTTTAATTCCCCAATGATGAAACGAATCAAAAAATCCTTGGAAGCTTGAACGAAGCTCTTTCTCTTTCAAAAACCCAGAGGCAAACCTCTTCAAAATAAACCCTAGTATATACCATCTTCTAGTACATTAAAAACCCTCTTTATCGATATATAATATGTCTCAATCCGTTTTGAATTGAGGGAGATGTGAGGATTTTACCAAAACAATTTCTTTTCCGACCACCTGAGGGTAAAATCGTCATAAATTTTGATATACAAATTATTTTGGGTCCAAACCACTTACATTAGAAAGTAGATTTAACAAGCTTTTCAACGGTACCAACCACGCACGAAACAGAGTTCGGTAGCACCCAGGAGAGCCCCGCGAATTTCGGCAAATTAACCAGTCCGTACAATGCCGTACGGGTACTGGCACAATGCCGTACGGGTACTGGCACAATGCCGCACGGCAGTGTAGTAGTGCAATACGGCAGTCCACACCTTTCAGTGCGATAGGGGTGAAACCGGTTCGGTTCGGTCCGGTCCGGTCCGGTTCAGGGACGATTTTGTGTGAACCGGAAAAACTCGGTTCGGGGACAACATAGAACTGAAACCGATTCAAAAGAGATTGGTTTGGTTCGTCCCGGTTCCAGTCGGTTCGGTTCTGCGCAGAGAGGGAGAGAAGAGAATGGACTGATTGAGAGAGATGAAACGATTTTACAGATCTGGACTACGTTATAAACCAGAAACGAACAAATCTTGATTTTTTTATACAGAAACGAACATATTTAATGATATATATACACCATATTTACGATTGTACAAATTTACAGAGATATATACACTGTACACACATATATTGACAGAGAGAGAGAGAGAGAGACGAACAGATCTCCATGGGTTGATGATATAACGACGATGGACGGATCGATGACGGTCGACGACGGGCGGAGTAGACGACGGATGGATCTTGGTGGTGGCGGCTCCTCATCGCTGGGTTTCTCTCTCTCTCTCTCTTTGTCAGATCGTCTTGGGTGAAATAAATATGAGATGTGAAATGTCAATAGATCTCTTGGGTTGAGTATATATAGTATTAAATTGTAGGTACGTAATAAATAATTTTCTTTCGCCCTTTAATCACAAAGGGTTGCTAGCACCAGCTGGCACGACTTTGGTACTCTACATGTAAGGTTTGGGGTTCAATCCCCATCTCCTACAATTTTTGAACGTATATAATTTAATACCGGTTCAGTTCAGTTCAGTCCATGAAAAAAATCTTCCGAACCGAGAACCGAACCGATTTTCAAATTTTCAATTTACCACGAACCGAACCGGTCAAAGAAAAAATCCGAAAAAAACTTCTGGTTCGGTCCAAGACCCAATCTAAACACTCCTAAAAATCCCAGAAATAAGCTCGAAGCCGAGTCATTTTTTAAGCCTTTTTTTTTCTTTTCAGACCGTGTTCCAATACAGTACGAAGGTGATAAACACCATATCCCACTATCCAAAGTTCCGAGGAAGGAAGCAACCTCAAGGTTCTTTAGCCAGTTTCTTTTCCGAAGTCCCTCACCAAGGTTATCCAATGGATGAGGTGTGTCTAGAGCTCTTCCAAGAGTTTCTTCTTAAAGGTACAAAAATGATAGGTAC